>JARHVA010005942.1:400000-650000 GCA_037957365.1 Torreya grandis | reverse complement strand
ACCCTAGAAATATTATTGAATCTTATCATAAGGCTTTTTTTATGATAATGGGAAGACTTAAAGAGACTTATCTAATTTACACAAAGGTATAATTTATATTCTCATGCCTCATATGACCGTATCAAGGTCTATAACTGGGTTTCATATACAAAGCACATAGGTAGTCTTCATCTTGGTCTATATTGAGGGAATTAGAATTTTGTATATCACTTAAAGGTACATAAAATATTTTTTTAAATTACATATAACCGTTTTCCATACTTAAAAAATCCTCAAAATTGGTCAAGGTATTTTCACATAGCCAAAGCCTTGTAAATAAGCCCAAAACTACCACTTCCAAGCCATTTTCCATACCTTTTCCTCTTCACATGTGAAAAATTATTATATAAGAGGATGTGAGATGAATATTAATACCTTTTATGATTTCAAGAAACAATTAATTTGAATCCATTAATCCTAAAAACTCCCTATGACAAGAAAAAGCCTACCTATGGGGTTTTAGGAGGGTTATGGGTTGCTTAACTTATTAACAATTGTTAATAAATCATATCCCTTAAAACCCAAAAATAATGATTTTAATTTTAAGGTAATAAGGTACCCTATCCACCCCAATATCACTAGATCTGAATCTCTTTCCTCTTCATGAAATGAACACTTGAAAATGGTCTTCACTAGTTTGTAAAGAGCTTGATGGAGAAATGGAGTGTGTTTTCAATATTTTTGGACCTTTAATTCCTTCCAAATATTTATTTGACTTGGATAATGTAATATAATTTTTAACACATTTTAAAACCATTCAATTAATCTCTCATCCACTTCTCAAGTTCATAAACCTTCTTGAAACTACCTCTTTGGGAAAATATGAAACTAAAACCTGCATTATAACTACCAAGCTGATCTTATCTGACCATGTTATTCCACTTACATGTTGAATGTTTTTTAAAATTTTTCCCTTTTTTGTACAAATCATCATTTTTACCTTGAGCCACTTGAAAAACCTTATAATGTATGGCATGGTATGAAATGCTTTTTAGAGGGTTAGTACAAACCAATATAAACCAAATAGGCTTAAGTCATTTAATGCCTTAATATATGACCATTCCACTCTAAAAAATTATATTTTTACTAACATATACCTTAATAAATTTTGAAAATGAATTCCTAAATAATGAAAATCTAGAAACAAGCAAAAGACCATAACCCTCCATTATCTTAGTTTCTTTGAGGTTAGCTTAAACTCTACAAAAACATGTTAAAATATAAATAAATGGATTAATAACAAGACGAGGGGGATTTGATTCACTCTTATAGACCTTAAAAAGGACCCTAAGATTACTAGTCACTTGACAATACACCTTTTATGACAAATTTTGACCAAGAGACCAAGAGTAAAACTCATCAAAAGATCATTAACAAGGTTAGGCAAGACTAGAAGAAATTTTTTGAATTGTCCCCACCTGTGGGAAACCTCTTGGGATTGTATGCTTTCTATGAAACTTAAACCAGTTACCTCATCCATCCATTAGGATATGGGGTCACATATAACTAAACCCCAGACTTGATTATACCTTAAAGTTGATTACAAATGCCTTGAACAAGAAAATATAACTGATATACCTCTGAAACACACAAAATAATAATAAAAACACACCAAATCAAAACACACACACTTGTGATACAAATCACTTAGGAAAATAAAAATATAAGAACACTTATAAGTACAACTAACCTTAAGGCATCTTCCTCTTGGATCAAAAGGAAATTTTCTCAGAACACTTCCTCCATGAGATAAACAATGATGTAGAATATGATGCCTTTTGATCATGATGTTTGATGAAGTAGACCTCTTACTTTCCAACTCTTTTGGCATACTCTCAAGTTATTCATCAGTAGTAAACATTCCTGTAATTAAAACATACTCATTTTATGGCTCAAGACTCACCTCATTTTTCTCCATGATGCTTGAACTAACCTCAACAATGATCACATCTTGAATCATAGGTACAACATCAGCCCTATCTTCTAGTGGCTCCATAAAATAATGTGGTTGGTCTTGAATGGCCTCTTGAGGAATCTAAAATTACTCGTCAAAGAGGATATCAGCTTTAAAATCATCTTCATTCTTCCCCACATGAGATATAGACCCTTTAAGAGTCTCAAACTCATTGTAAATGTATAAATACTTCTACCACATGTTTTCAACATCTTCTTGACCAACATCTTAAGGGTATACAACTTGAATCACATATTCACATTTACCTTTAGGATCCATATGAATATCAATAATTTTAAAATTCTCCATGTGATCATGGTGTAGCTACAATTATACTCTCTAAAGATTTGACTCTTTCTCATTGGGAGCCATTTCAAGCCCACTCAAGTCCTCATCTTATTCATTTGGGAGTTCTTATACTTCAAAATCAACTGCAAACCCTTCATTGAGAATATTTAGGCAAATAATTCCTTGTGGTCCTTCTATTTCCAACTCAAACAATTATCCTTTTTAAAAAGAAAGAAGGAAGTCATTTTCAATCAAATGAGATAGCTCAAAACAAGATTTTACCTCTTCTTGGCCACTTGAGACATATTAGAAGATATCCAAATGAATCTCTACTATAGCTAGTTGTTCCAACTCATCAAGAGTCTCCAAGAACTATTATTATTTATCATCCATGATATCATTGAGATGACTAACTAGATGGGAAACTACTGAAACTATCTCATTTGAGCTTTGTTCACATTTAGGAATGTTCTATCCTTCAAAGTCTACTACCACATCATCAAGATTGCTTTCCCCTCACCTCTAAAGATTGGTTTACTCCTTTCTTTACCAAGGGGAGTGCCAATGATAATTTATTGATCATGTTAAATTTAGATTTATTCATCGTGTTCAATGGGAGCATTAGTCTCTTCACTTGTATGCTCATCTATTCTACATACAATTGTATTTTCTTTCAAAAGGGAGGTGGTGGGATGACAAACTTGTTCATTTGATAGAGTGGGATGAATAGGTTCATGAATTATCTTAGGAATTGGGTAGGCACTCTTGAAGATTTGTATTTTGAGATAAATAGGATTATCAAGAGGATATTTGAAGGGGAAAAAGATAAAATTTTGACAACTCCCTCACTCTTTGCCTTCCATCCATCAATCAATCCCACAACGTTTAATGTGCTTGGGTCTCCAACCTTTTCAATAATGACTTATTATTTTGTATGCCTTCTTAGATATACTTCCATGATGGTAAGGTTTTGGGTTCTTGATGAGATATGGATGGGGCTGGTATAGGCAAAATTTCCTCTTTAGCTTCAATTTCCAAATCCAGGCATTTTTCATCTTTATTTCTCCATGACTCTACCACTTGCTTCCAACTTGGAAATTTGAAATTAGGAGCTTATGTTGAGGTATAATCTTATTATTGTATTAAATAATTAATGTTTTCATTTATTTTAAAGGTAATTAAGTATCAATTTTTATTCAATATATTTTCTTGTTAATATTCATGGCATATGATCTTGATGGTTTAAGTAATAGTCTTACAGAGCATTATCATATCATGAGCATGTATATGAAGTTGGTAGTCTGGTAAGATGAATAATCATAAGTATAAGTTTACATTAAAGTATTCCAAACCTTTCATATAAATTATTTAAATACTCAATAAAGTGTCAAAGTAAACATTTAGGAGTTTGTTCTTAATATTAAGCATGTAACCAGACTAATCCTAGACTCTACCTGACCTAATGGGGAGTCTTGAGGTGTTATCTAGAATTAAAATAATTGGTAGAACATGTAAAAATGTTTATAAAACTATGTAAACATGTGTATAATTTTTATAATCCTTAATAGAAGGTTTATATGTCAGTTATTAGCTTTAGTCTTTACTTGAGAGACCTAATGAGAAGGCACATGCTTGGTGCCTTAGTGAGATGAGTAATATGAGGGTTATGAGGAGAATTTTAGTAGTATGTGAGCATGGTATAAGGATTTATGAAATGATAATGAGGTTATAATAGTTGTACAAGAGGTTTCAAGGTATGATCAATGTCTAAGTATGGATGATATTTCAAGGCCTAATAGGCATAGAGACCTAGTAAGGCCTAACGAGGGGTCAAATTTTTTTACCAAGGTTATAGATATCATGAGAGAATTTTTGTAGGTTTTTGTGGTTTTTAAAATTATTTTTACTGATTTTTAAGTTAGATACAAAAATAAAAAGCATGAAATTTGGTTTTGAGTCTTTTTATGTACATAGAATGGAGTTTTGTAGACCCAAGAAGAACTTTCTTATGCTCATTGGCATGTGAAACCTTTGCATGAGATATATATAAGTTAATGGAATTTTTTAAAGGTTAATATCTCAAATTTATTTTCATTGGTTTTGGATTTGAAGGGTAATCCCTTATGAATGATTGCTAAGAAGGTAAGGTAGTCAAAACTCTCCTAAAACCCTGACAAAGACCTGATGATGAATATTTTGTTTTTGAGTGCCAGAAATGGATTGGTAAGGATAATTTTATTATTTTATCATGTATATGAATCTATTATGTAACTCTAGGTGGTATTGGTCTGATAGATAAGTGAGTGGAAACTATAGGAAACCCCTTATTTCTTGGAGTTTTGATATAACAGGAAGGGTTGACTAAGTCAAAGCATGTAAATGATTGGAGATTGAAACTTCAGACTTTAGTTTTTTTTACATGGTGTTATTTGGAAAATTTATAGCCTATATGTCAACTATTTTGGTCACTCCAGTTGATCTATAGCTAAAATGGGCTAATAGTGGGACAATGAAAAAAGACCAACTAGAGAGAGCAAGTGATTAGGGAAGGCTTGACAAGACCAATTTGTGTAAAATGCCTCATGGAGTGTTTGAAAAGTAATTTTATCTCTTAAAATTTAATTTTTATTGGTTCCTAATCAGCTATAATGGGTGAAAATGTTGTTCATAAATTGTCATGTCAAGTTCAGTTGTGATAGTGAAACCCAAGACTGTGAGATTGGTCTATATGACAAATATTGATACTAAACCTTGAAAATTAGATGTTATAAGATGTTTTAATCATTTTTAATGATAAAATAAACCAATTTTAATATCATTAAAGTACAAAAATAGGTTTTCTAAGACTTGATTAGTATGACTATGTTTTTAGAGTTATAGACAATTTTCTGTTTATGGGTGAGAATGTTATTCTTGAGTCTTTTTGCATATAGTCGATAAATACAATGCACATAATTTTTTTATATATGAATCATAAGTTGATTTTAATAAATTTTTATGCATGAGATACCCTTATAAAAGTGTGAAAATTCAAATGATCTTGACTGGTTTTTGAATCCTGTGAGCAGTTTTGAGTGAGCACATGAAAGTAGGTTGTTTGAGGTCTTTTACCCTGTATGATGAAAACTAATGGACTTGGAGATGACCATGATGTCATGGATATTTTATTAATTTGGATTTTTTATTTGGTTATGTTTCAAATTTTAATTTTTGATTCAGATTTGAAATATAGACCTTTTGGTAGTGAGAAGGCCTAATTACAAGTAGACATAATTGGTTGGTTCAAGTAGTGAAATGGGCCAAATGGTGTTGGGGAACAAAAATGAGATTTTAATGGGTATATTTTAGGTTTATGTGAATTTTTTAATATAATATTAAATTATAAAAATCTTCCAAGGTGGCCAATGTGTAATGTGTGCCTTGAGAAGGCCTAATTGCATTAGGTCTCCATTAGGCCTAATAATGGATTTGGTCTTTATAGACAATGACCAACCAATGTAATGATTTTTTAACTTGTGAAATATGTTTTTTTTATATTAAAAGTTTGATACATTTATGGATAGGCTCATTCTAGACTAAGCTGGATGAGATCAAGAGTCATGTATAAAATAAGGCTTAATAGGCCTAAATTGAGTAGTTAGAATATTGAGCAGATGAACAAATGAGATAGGTGTTTGTAAACTAGGTAGAGGTGTTTAATACCATAATATAGGTATTTTTAATATGTCATGAATTTATAACTATATTTTTATGGATGATAATCAAGATCATTTGACCTAATTCTACCAAGAAGTTGTCTAGATGAGCGAAGAAGCCTAATAGGTTGTTTGAGAGAGAAAGAAGAGTGAGAAGTGCAAATGAAGGTTATAATATACAGTTGAGTAATAGATAGATGTCCAAGGGTTATATAAGGTAAAATGTAACTAATTTTGTATTTATTTACCTAGTGGGGTGGTGCTTCCTTGTAAATTGATAATTGCAAAAGACTAGTTGAGTGGATGCTTAGCTAGATAGGGATTGGAGCTCCTTGTGGATTTGGTGCTTCCCTAAACTTTAGATCTTGAGATTATAGTATTATAGTCCATGTGAATTTTTTAGTATATTTTATCCCCAAAGAGGGTTTCCCACATATCTCTTGTGTTCTTTTGTGATATGTTTGTATATTTGTTTGTTTATGCATTGATCATTACTTATATGTGAAATAATGCTTCATGAATGATAAGTGAAATTGAGTAGATATTGTTAAGAAAATTATTCACCCCCCCATCTTAGTATATGTACTTCCAATAATTGGTATCATTTTATGTCCTTATAAGGAGGCCTAATATCCTAAAGGAGATCATAAGTAAGCATATATATCTAGTCAGGCACAATGTGCTTTCTCTACAAGTAAGGATCCATTGTTCAACGGATCTAATTATGTTTTTTCGAGTGTCAGGATGATAACATACTTGATGTCTCAGGGTCATGATGTCTATAAATAAATTTTGGATGGATATTGTACACCTCCTATTCCTCCTATAGATGTAGCAGTTAAGAAGGTTAGTGACGACAATTCAAAAATAATTAATGGTATTCTTTGTGGCCTATCAAAGGCAAAGCTAGTGAAGGTAATGCATTGTATGTCTATCAAAGAGATGTGGGATAGGTTGAATACTATCCATGATGGAGACTCCAAGGTTAAGTTATCAAAAATAAAAAGTCATATAAGACACTTTGAAATCCTAAGAATGAATGAATATGAGACTAATACAGCCTATCTATTAAGGGTTGATGAAGTTATCAACATCATAAGAGGCCTAGGTGAAGTATCTAAAAAGTCTACTACTATTCAAAAATTATTGATATTTATAACTCCTAAGTTTGATTCTAAAGTATCTTATGTTAAAGAGATGGAAGATCTAGACAAGCTAGAGATGGATAGATTTCATTGGACCCTAACAACCTATGAGATGAGGACAAATGAAGGAAGACCTGCTAAGAAGGAAGATACATTCAAGGAAGAAAAGAAGCCAAAGGAGAAGAAGACACAAGGTAATAAACTCAAAGGCAATTATGATTCATACATTGATGATGATGAGCTAATAGATATGTTTACAAGAAAGTTAAAAATTGGTTCAGGTAAGTACAAAGGTAAGCTGCCCTTCAAGTGCTTCAACTGTGGAAAAATTGGACACTTTTATAAAAAAATTACCTCATAAGCATACGACAAAGGATTATGAATAAAATTATTAAGGTCATAATGATGACAATAAGTCCTATAGGTTTGATAAAATAAATAAGTCTTATAATTTTAGATAGTATAACATTAAGAAGTTTTTCAAGAATAAAAGAAGCTTATACACCAAGGAAGACTATAGTTCATCTGATGAGAGTGAGAGGAGTGATTATAAAATTAACCATGAAGGTTATGGTCCTAATGTCAATGAAGTTATTTTCATGGTTGAGGAATCAAGTTTTTCAAATCAATAAGAGTCCATGTGGTTTGGAGGCATTGTTGGTGATTCAGATGATGAAGAAGATGAGGTGGACCTTGAGGTTGAGTTGATGAAAGCTCAATAAGAAGTGAATATGGTGAAGAAGAATAATAAGTTGATGAGGTCACTTAACAAATATTATGAGGAGAAAATAAACTTATTTGAAGGAATATTAATCAACAACTCCAAGGAACAAGAAGAGATAGTCAAATAGGTGGAGACTCAAATTGAGATTGTGACTAAAATCCTAAAATCTAAATAAGAAGAATGTGCCAAGTATATAACTAAAGTTTGTTCTATAAGAGCTGAGTTGGATCAAGCATCGAGTAAGGTAAAGTCCTTTTTTAGGTTTGAAAAAGGTATTGTTGACCAAATTTGACCTTGCAGGTCAAATTGGGACCCCTATAGGTAAAAACATGATCTTTAAAGGTTTATAGTGGGTTTCATATTATGTCATAAGGTTTAATATACGTTATTTTATGTCATTCTATATCATATTATCCTTTGTCATTAGTCACTTTAGTCTTTATGTCATTTTGAGTCATTTTTAGGGTCAAAAAGAGTATTTAATGACTTATAAAACCTCCTTGGGAAGTGTGAAGGTATAAATAGGATGATTTCACACCCCATGTATCCTCATATATCTTAATCAATTGTTAATAATTTAAAATTGGTAGGTTTTTTAGAAGAAAGAGATGTTTTCTTGAAAAAAGGAAGAGTTTGGCACTTGTATGACCCATGAGGGAAGGTGACATGTGGGATAAGTCCATTTAATGACTCTTCATATTCTTTAGACTCAATTAAATGTTTTAAATTCTCTGGAAGGGCCAAATTTGAGTTAAAACCATTATGCTCCTTCTTTGCCTTTCTAGACACATAGAACTAGTCATAAGGTTTATGCTTGGTATGGACATTTGGAGAAATTTCACTTCAAACACCTTTTGGAGGTGAAATTAAACGTAGGTATCTTCATTTATATAACAATATTTTTAATAATAGTGGCCATAAATTTAACATATCTAATTTTCTTAAAAATCTATGAACCCTATAGGTTTTTCTCTTGTTTGGATGATTTTATGCAATCCAACTATTGCGATTGATTCTAAAGTATGTTTAATCCATCCTATAATTATCTACATTCTTGGTTTATAATTTTTTAGTGTTTTTATGGGCTAAGTATCTCAAATTTTAAGTGAAGACACTTTTTTGTGTAACAAGCAGGTTTCCACCATTTTCAAGATTCTCATGTTTTGGTAGTGATTCCAAGGGATGTAAATAAGTTAATACCAATTTTTAAATTCCCTCTTAACCCATAACCTTTCAATCTCATTATCAAAATCAATGTTCCATGAGGTCGTAGTCATGGACACTGTACAATCAACTCTTTTCTCACTTTTACTTGTAATCATGGTGAGGCATGTACATGAAACTTGTATGGAATGTTCACAGAGGAGTGATGAAGGTCTTAAGACCTTGGTGTATCCTTTATAAATATTATTTGGTAATTTAATGTTACATATGGTTAAATAAAGAGGGATTGTGTACTCATGTGCAACATTTGCATACAATCTACCATTGGAATGTGTACTTATAGTATCTAAAAGGTTTCAAGCATTGAAATGTGGTGTAGAGGTTTGATTTAAGTACCTTAATATCATCATCCATAATTTGAATCTTTGTGAGGGAATTAATTTGGTCATAAATTCAAACTCATCTTCACTTCCTAAACTCACAATCTACTTGCATACAACTCAATCTTCACCTACATGGGTCTCTTTAGTGACGTCATGATGATATGGGAAAATTTGATTAGTGTTTCAATATTTTAGGATTGTTAAGATTGTATTTAGATACTTGGTGAAAGTATATAACTAATCATAATTATGCATATTCTATGCACTTCCTAAACTCACATTACTGCCTATGCATGAAAACATCTACCTGTAGGTGGCATTAGCAGAGCATGAAGTACTCTTATAGAAGAGTTGAGATAAGTGGTGACACCCTCTTTAAAGTATTAGTGTGATTTTAACATGACAAACCTATTTGAAAGGATGGAATTACAAATGGAATTTGGGAACCATACTCAAAGGAACAATTACAATGTTCAAGCCCTTTGTCCCTAAAACATGAAAAAAGAGTTCCTTGATGTTTTGTTGGTATTTTTTAATAGGGTTGCCAATTTTTTTGATGCATCCTAATGTGTTTGTCTTGAATTACCCATATATGAAAAATAATATATACATATTTAGGGGTAGAATATTATTTTAAACTAACTATTGGAGACCTCAAAACTGCCATTTAATTTAATGATTTCATTCATTGACATATACGAGATTTTGATCCAAAAAGACCTTTCACCCAAAGTTGAAAACTAACCATGTTCTATGATGGAATGGTTATATTCAATTAAAATATGAATTATGATCTAAGTATCATCAAAAATAGGTTATTTACTATGTTTTAGACCTCATACATGCCTAGTTCCAAATTGTTCACCTACACCCAAGAGCCATTTTACATATCACCCATAATGAAGAGTTTGAGCATGGAAATATCCATTTTTGGTTGTGAAATATAGTTATAGATGATTAAAATTATTCTAAAGGTAAATCTATCAAAACTTTCAAAGGGTAATGTTGTCTTGCAGGTTTTTTTCTTCAAGAAAGTCAACTATAGGTGATTGTATAAGGCAGTGAGCAATGAATGTGATGATTATTAGTGTTGATGTAGTCCAAACATGAAGTAATATGTCCAAACCAATAAAAAATACCTTAAATTACTATAATAATTTTGTATACCTTGTTTCAATCCTAAACTAAGTAAGCATGCACCAATAGTTGCCCCTTTAAGGCAAAAATGTAGTAAAAAAGGTACACAGTCATGAGAATTCAAGGTGCACAAAGGGGTAAAGGAAAGTATAGAATGATGAATGGATTTTTAATACATCCATAATGATTATATAAGTTTAAATAGACCAATTTCATATTAAAATAATTCGTAGAGGAATGGCTCAAATGATGCATAACATAGTTCACACTTTAACCCTGCACATAACTTGTTTTATACATTCAGTCTTAGAATTTGAGGAAATGAAAGGGAAAATCATAAGATAAAAGGCTGAATTTTTGTTTTATAAGTACTAAATTTTTTAATAAGACCCTTAAATATTCATAGGTTAATTACCCTTTGTTTTATCTTAGATAGACGGTACTTCCCCTTATGTGTATACTAGCAGGTTTGAGAAAGAGTGAAAAAGGAATAAATAAAGAGATATTTGGACATTTATAAGAGGAATGTAAAATTTAAAAAAAACAAGGAAAATACTAAAAACATATCATATAAGGAGAGCACTGACTAGGGTTTTTCAAAACCTCAAGTATGCAAACAGGTCTGTTTGAGGCCTAGAGCCCAATTGGGGTCCAACTTCACTTTCAGCCCTTAGTGATATTTATACCATATTGAATCATGTTTATAAGATGAATTTAGATGTGTATAAGCTATTAGGATCTAGATAATTTCACAAGGGAGTCATATTTTGTCTCAAAGGTAACATTAGGCCTGTGTGAATGGAAGAAAGGGCTCGAGTGGGTAACTTCGAGTGCTCATATCTCTACTAGTGATTTGCAAGGGGACCTGAGAAGATTGGAGAATTTGAAAAGGGTCCTATAAATTTATCTTATGGAATTTATTTTTAAATTAAAATTCCCATCTTTATGATTGAAGCTTAAGAGGGTAAAATAGGCCAAGACTCACCAAAACCATTGTTAGTAAACTGATGAAGGAAATGAAGGAGATAGTGCACCCACATGGCATAGTTTACCCAAAAAATGATTTTAGGTTGTATAAGACTCACTCAAGCTCCCTTCCATCAAGATGAGTTGCACAAAATTGTATATATGAGGTATAAAAAGGGTTTTTTAACCTTTTTATGTGTTTTATAGGTTCTAGAAGGAGTCTAAAGATGCCAATCACATGGATGGGAAGCTTAAAAATTAATATAACTCCCCATGATTGCTTTAGAAAAACTCATAGATTCCCTAAAAAATAGTTTCATCTTAGCCAGTCAAAACTAGCTTAGTGAGCATGATGGTGAGAAGTGTGAAAACTTCAAGTGGATGGATTTTTAAAGTGTGCCTAAGTAGTCTAAGGCTATGGAGAGTATTTTAAAGTGACTCATCCACTCCCTCCCATGTATTTTAATATAAAATTGAATCCAATTTGGAGGCCAAGTGTGAGGGGTGATTGAAAAAGGAGTTTTCTTAGAGTGCAAGCAGAGATAGCTCATTTCTAGATGATTCCAGATGATCATGACTACAACCAGTGCATAGAGAGGCATTTTTTTAACCCTTCCCATTAATTCCAATCATTAGACCTATCCATAGTTTTGGGATGTTCAAATAGGGCTAAATCATGAAGGTAGTTTTCTGAGCTAGAATGAGAACTTCTACACCACATTTCAAGAGTTTCATGACTTAGAGTGACACTTATTCTTCCTTGCCTTGCATATTTCATTTAAAATATTATTCTCAATCATATTTAACTACTTTTATAATATTAACAAGTGTTTTTTTACCTTTGTACTTCTCTCTTCCCCTCTCTCTCAAGTTCTAAAAGAACTAGCCATTTTGGCCTTTGTAAACTATACTCCCCCTAAGTATGGTGAAGCCTTGCTCATTTACATAGCATGGATCAATAAATACTACTAATTTTTACCTCTTTCATGAATATTCATAGTGTTTTTTGCTTGGATTATTTGTCTTGCTTAGTGATAACTCTTGTTTCCTTAACATGTCTCATTTCTCTCACCTATTTGCAGTTAAATATCTTCTTCTTTTAGGTCATGTGAAGTGTTCTAAGAAGTGTCAAGGTTGAGTGAGTAAGCCTATTCAGTAGTGTCATTATATACCTCTCGTATAGTCCTCCTATCCTAAACATTCACCATAACATCATAATGAAAAATTGATGTCAGAAGATGTAGATTGGAGAAGTATATGTTTCATTTGTCCCATATTCGCATAGGTAACATGCATCTGGTTCGTAGTCATTAAGAAATTTGGTGTATAACCTCCATTAGGATAGTCTTCTTTTAGTTGTGTCTCCCTTTTCCCTCACAAATTTTATGTGTAGTAGTGATTTATAAGTGGTACATCAAGAGAACTAGCCCTATCTAGAGATTCACCTCATTCTTAGTCTCACCCACAGCCTAAAGGTGTTTCAATTATGCTACATGGATGAGGAGGGATAATAAATATCCTCAAAGGGTGAAAATATAAGTGACTACAATTTTTGGCATGCCCAGTAGGACTCTTAATCCAAGTGGTTGAAATATTTTTGGTGTTGTCTTTTAACACATCAACCTTTGGAGGCATCTATCTAAGCATTAACTGTGACTTTGAAGTTACATCATCTAGTCAAGTAGCCCAGGTATTCCTTTTGAAGATTTTTTATAGTAATTCATTATGTTCTTGTTTCCTAATGAATTTCTATGGCTAACTTTGGTGTTGAGTATTATTTTACACAAGTTTCTGAAGTTTATCAAGCTTATGGCATTCCTTATTAGCCTTTATATGAGCTTTACTAGCCTTGTCATGGTCCCTATCAACTCCAACATGATTCTTATTAGCCTTGTTATGAATTTTACTATCCCTACAATTATCATTCTCAATATCTTGCTTCTCATAGTCAACCTAGTGACTTCTCAATTCAATGTATTTCCACTTTTAAAAAAACTCTTTTGGGTTATGAGAGGTACATGATAGATCTTGACACATAAAGGGGTCATGGTCTAGATATTCCTAGTAATTTCATTAATAAAGTGAGATATGGATTAGTGATAGTCAAAAGAGAGTGGGTACCTATTGAGAGAGCCAATTGGCAAAGGATCACAAGTAAGATACTAGATTGAGTGGCTTAGTTTCATCCTTAGAAGATAGGCTAAAAATTCATGAGAAGCAGCCTCATCAAATATATCAAACTTCATATCCACTTCTCCAAGATTGATATCAGTCCTACTTGACCCCTATTCATGAGCCCAATCAAGATTATCAAAGCCATATTTTTCCCAATCAACTTGAAGAGAGAGTTGGGAAGATAAACCTTATTTTTGAAGCAAAACTTGATAAGTAGATTGAGTTGGACAATAAGTAGATGCAACAATCTATATCATCAACAAAGGAAGTGTAATTCAAGCCCTCATTTCCCTCTCCCATTTACTTGATGGACCTATGGTATGGGAACCTAAAAATAAGCATTTTTTGAGGAAAATTAAAAACTCTTGATTGAAGAAAGTGTAGCTCCTTGGCAGCCTCATTGGGCTAAGTCACCTGATTTCAAGATGCCTAGTCTTGGAATCACCAAGAAGGAGGAGATTGAATATATTTCATCCCTTGAAAACCAAAATCAGATTATGATAGTTTAAATACATTGTGAGATTCCTCAAGTGGTCTTAAATTCTAAGTAAGAGGTGAGTCCTTATGTTGAGTCTTCTCGTTTAGCTGATAATGAATAATTACTTCCTTGTGTCAAAGAAAAAATATTGGATGAAGTCATTTTGAATTCTAAATAAGAGGATGAAGGAGTTTATCCTTTTGTTCCCCTTCATGATGCTGATCAAAAAGAAGATGAGGACTTGTGGAAGTAATTTCAAAACATTTTCAATGAGTTTGAGTCTCTTAAGGGGTATACAACTTCCTTAGAGATGATTAAAAGTGATGGTAAGAAATATGAATTTTTTTAAAATTTCATAGAATAACCAAATAAAAGCTAATCATAGCCTTTAGAGGTCATATCAAGCTTCTATTGGCCTCAATCTTCCAAGGAACAAGAAACTATGCCTACAAAGAAGATGCAAGTTGATCATGAGATGAAGAGTAGGAAGCAATATGAGGTACGTGTTTAAGGCCAATAGAAATATATGTACACTGGTGACCTATTTAAGGATGATCTACTTGAGAGCAGATCAAGTCAAGTGCCAAGGAATAGGTTTGATGTACAAAGCATCCAATCCAAGGAGAAACATGCTTGGCACTATGATTCATCTCATGAAAAAGAAGATTCAAGGAATTTTCCTTTTGATCCTAGAAAGGGAGGTATGCTTAATTGTTAGTTGTATATATTTGTTTGCTTCTTATTTTTCCTAAGTGCTTTGAGCACATGTGTGTTTTGCTAGTGTGTTTACTTTGCTTTGTCTGTGTCCTTTGTTTTGTGTGGTTGAGGTAGTCAAGTGGTCTTGTCTTGATCAAATCTTATGGTCAATGGTAAAATGTCTCCTTGTTTTGGTTTCAAAATTTAGATTAATCCCTAAGCCTAATGCACTGATAAAGCTACTGGTCTTTTATATAGCAGGCATACTACCCCTATGAGTCACCAATTTGTTAACCAAATTTGACCCTACAGGTCAAATTAGGACCCTTATAGGTAAAAAATGATCTTTATAGGTTTATATTGAGTTTAATATTATGTCATAAGGTTTATTATAAGCTATTTTACATCATTTTATATCATATTAGCCTTGGTCATTAGTCATTTTAGTCCTTATGTCCTTTTAAGTCATTTTGAGGCTCAAACAGAGTATTTAATGACTTGTACAACCTCCTTGGGAAGTGTGAATGTGTAAAAATGATTATTTCACTCCCCAATGTGTCCTCATATGTCTTAATCAATTGTTTTTAACTAAAAAGTCATAGGTTTTTCAGAAGAAAGAGTAGTTTTCTTGAAAAAAGATGAGTTTGGAACTTGTACGACCCATGAGGGAAGGTGACACATGGGAGAAAGCCATGGAATGAATATTCATCTTCTTAAAACTCAATTCCAAGATTTAAATTCACTATAATTGTAAAATTTGAGCTAAAACCATTATGCTCCTTTTTTGCCTTTCTAAACACACAGAACTAGTTAGTAGGTTTATGCTTGGTACGAACATTTGGAGAAATTTCAGGTCAAACACCTTTGGGAGGTCAAATTAAACTCAGAGAGATTAATTTATATAATAATGTTTTTAAGAATTGTGTATTTTTATTTATGAACCATCCTCATAAAATTGGCATATCTAATTTATTTGCAAATCTGTGAACCCTATAGTTTTTTCTCTTATTTGGATGATTCTGTATAATCTAGATGTTGGTATTGATTCAATAGGATTTTGAATCCCTCCTCTAATTTTGTTCATGTTTTTTTATCATTTAAAAGTTTTTTTATGGGCTAAGTATCTCATATTTCAAGTGAAGACACTTTTCTATGTAATAGGTAGGTTTCCACCATTTTCAAGATTCTCATTCTTTGATAGTGATTCCAAGGGATGAAAATAAGTTAATCACCAAGTTTTAAATTTCATCTTAACCCCTCACCTTTAAATCTCATTCTCTAAGGAAATTATCCATGAGAGTGCATTCATGAACACCATACAGTTAACTCTTTGCTCATTATTACTTGCAATCATGGTGAGGCACATGCATGAAACTTGTATGGTATGTTTACAAAGGTGTGATGAAGGTTGTAAGGCCTTAGTGTATCCTTTATCAGCATGAGGTAGTAATTTAAGCTTCCATATGGTGAAATAAAGAGTGACTATGTAGTCATGTACAACATTTACATATAGTCTACCATTAGGATGTGTACTTAAAAGTATTTGAAAGGTTTCAAATGTTGAAATGTGGTGTAGAGGTTTGAATCAAGTCCTTTAATATAATCATCTGTAATTTGAGTCTTTGTAAGGTTATTAATTTGGTAATAAATTCAAACTGATCTTCACTACCTAAACTCATTATCTAACTACATACAACTCAATCTTCACCTATAGGGGTCTCTTTGGTGATGTCATGCTAATATGGGGAGTTTTATGGGTGTTTCAATATTTTAGGATTGATAATATGGAATTTGTATACTTGGTGAAAGTATATAACTAATCACAATCATGCATAGCCTATGTATTTCCTAAACTCACATTACTGCCTATGTATGAAAACATCCACCTACAACTGGCATTAACAGAGCATGAAACTACTCTTATGGAAGATTTGAGACAAGTGATGACACGCTTATAAAAGTCTTAGTGTGATTTTGAAACGATAGACCTATTTTAAAGGATGGATTTAAAAATGGTATTTTTTAACCATGATCAAAGGAACAATGACATTGTCCAATCCCTTTGTCCCTAAAACATGAAAATATAATTCCTTAATGTTTTGTTGGTATTTTGTAACAGGGTTGCCAATTGTTTTTATTCATACTCATGTGTTTGTATTGAATTACCCATATAATAAAAGGACTCCACAAAGTTTTATGGGTAGAATATTAGTGGATATTGATTGTTGGAGACCTCAAAACTACCATTTAATCAATGATTTCATTCATTGACATCTATAAGATTTTGATCTAAAAAAGACCTTATTTCACCCAAAGTTTCAAACTAGGCCATGTTCTATGATGGAATAGTTATAGTATATGAAATGAGTAATTATGACTAAGTATCATCAAAATGAGGTGATGTACTATGTTTTAGACATCATACACACCTACAGGTGTGCCTAGTTATAAATTATTCACCTACAACCAAGAGCCATTTTCCATATCACCCATAATGAAGAGGTTGAGCATGGAAATATCCATTTTTGGTTTTAGAAGATATATATATATATATATATATATATATATATATATATATATATATATATATATATATATATAGATGATTAAAATGATTCTAAATGGAAAAGTATCAAAAATTTCAAATGTTAATGTTGACTTGTAGGATTTTTGCTTCAAGAAAGTTAATTGTATAAGGCAGTAAGCAATGAAGGTGATGATTATTAATGTTGATGTAATCCAAACATGAATTAAAAGATAAAAACCAATAAAAAATAACCTTAATGGAATATAATAATGTTTTATACATTGTTTTAATCCTAAACTAAGAAAGCATGCACCTATAGGTGCCCCTCCAAGGCAAAAATGCAATCAGAAAACATACACAACCCTGAGAATTCAAGGTGTGTGAATGGGTAAAGGAAGGTCTAAAATGATGAATGAATTTTTAATACATCCATCATGATTATAAAAGTTTCAATATACACTTGTAATATGAAAATAATGCATAGAGGAAGGGCTCAAATGATGCATACCATAGTTCACTCTTTAACCCTGCACACAACCTGTTTTATACAATTAGTCTTGAAATTTGAGGAATTATAAGGGAAAACCATAAGATCAAAGGCTGAATTTTTATGTGGGAGGTCATCACCACTTGAATAAGTCCCTCCAATATTCATTTTTTTCTAAGAGAATTGGGTAAGTACCCTACGTTTTGTCTTAGACAGAGGGTACTTCCCCTTACGCGTAGACTAGCAAGTTTGAGAAAAAGTGATAAAGGAATAAATCAGGAGTTATTCAGTCCTTAATCAGAGGTTTTTAGAGTTGAAACACACTAAGTAAAAAATGAAAAACATCTCACAAAAAGAGAGAACTAACTAGGGTATTTCAAAACCTCAAGTATGCAGATAGGTGTGTTTGAGGCCTAGAGCCCTATTGAGGTCAACATAGCCCCATTTTTTGAAAATTTAGACCCTTGAGATGTTTCAAATATTAACCCTAAAATCATGTCCTATTTGAATATTATTTATAATTTGAATATCATCCACTATTTCAAACTTAGATATTGATTTAGTGTTTGTTTTAAATTTTCCTAATGTTGCTAATGATTGGTCTCCATATCTCCAAGATACATGTTTCATGGAGTACTTGATGATGGATCTCTATTCTAAAACCCTGGTGTAAACCCTTAGATTAAATTTAATTTGGTGGCTTCATTTGGTAATAATAAATTAAAAAATGTTTTGGACTTAAGCCTAATTTTTATGGTAAGGCTTAGTCATGTTTTTTAGCACAACCAAACCTTAGCTTAAAAACTATGCTTGGTCACCTTTTAATTTTTCCCTTTTATCCTTTTTTATTTCTAACCATAGTCCAAATTTTATGTCTGATAGGGTCCATTTTTATTTTAGCATGATCTACCTTGTTATAACTTTAGCCTAAATCCTTAACCTTAAGGCCCCATTTGTATTTGTTAACATGAATGAGACCTTAGTCTTAATGCTTTAGCCTAGGTTTTTATCTGCCAATCCTAAGTTTTATGTTGGCTTGGTCCCTTTTTTAACATCTTAGCCTAGATTTTTAATCTTAAGGCCCTGACATATTTATTAATATGAATGGGTCATTAGCCTTAACACTTTATCCTAAGTCTTTACTTTAGTCCCGAGTTCTAACTTAATTGTCATGCATCTTTGTAGATATAACAACCCATACTTCATCCCAAGGCATGATCTAATAGAGTGAGGAAAATAATTGTCTTGGATTAAAAGGCATGAAACTCAGAAGATCTAATGGTTCATGCTTCCTCATGACCTTTTGATTGAACGGCATGAGGAAATCTTGATAGAATCTAGCACTTAGTCTATTGGACCAATCGCATTCAAGTGCCTAAATCATGATCAATTATTCTCACTTCATCACAAACTAAATATTATATGGGGAAAAGACATAATTGAAAATTTAAAATCCTAGGAGCTCCATAGAGTCGCCATGTATCATTCTCATATTTGAAGGTTAAAATCAAAGAGGCCTACGTGTCAAAAAAGACCAATCATGAGAAAGTTCCTAAATCATGATCAGACGGCTCTCACTTCATCATAGATCTTGATCCAATAGATTGCCTTGAATCCAATATTTTGGGAGACCTTATGGAGATGCCAAGTGGCACTCTCACATTGGGACATAGGAATTTGATGAGCTTAAAATTGGCATTCATGTAACCATCATTTGACGTCTATGAGGATGTATTTGATGCCAGCATGATTGTCGACTTTAAGCCCATCAAAGACTAAAAATTCATGAGTTTAAAATTGAAATTCCCATGACCATCATTTGATATCCACGAATATGTATTTGACATTCACAAGACCATCAAATTTAAGCTAATGGATTAATTTTCTCAATATTAAAATGCATTCCAAAATGTTACTAGAAAGCTTATGAATTGCTTTATAGATGATTGGAAACCCTAAAAAGATGCTCAAACACTAGAAATATTAAATATACAAATGTTTAAATGGTCTTATGGTCTAAATTTATGCAAAATAAATTTAGTCTAAGTCTATACCTTAAGGTCCCCATTGCATTTCATTTAAATGTCATGAACCTTAGGCTAGAGACTTATACTAAGTCTTATTTTAAAAGGGTTATTGATAACATAAAACATAGCTAAAATGCTTTTTCACCAAAGGTTTTTATTGTGTTTTTTAATATGATAAATCACTATTATCAAAATTGGGCATTTGATCATATTAACCCCTTTGAGCATGTTCTATAGATTTAACATAAATATTTTAGCCCAAAGTAGACATTGTGTTTATTAGACATAACATAAACTTTGGCCTAAAACATTTAGCCAAGGTCCCCTTCATATTAACCCAAAAACACTTGGGCATAAAAACTTTAGCGTAAAGTTTACGTCATGTTTGATAGACATAAAATAAAACTTAGCCTAATATGTTTAAACCTAAGTCCCTACCTTAGTAATGTGCTAACTTAAATCTTGTACATCTTTGTTGATCAATAGATTTTGTTTTGTCATGGAAAGATGATCCAATTGCACGAAGAAACTAAAGTCTTTTTAAAAGAGCCTCGAGAGCCCACAAGCTTGATGAGTGGTAAAAGTGTGTTCAAAGAAGAACTGATAAAATATATAATGGCTCGTGCTTCATCACATTCCTCATCCAACAACGTGAATGTACCAAAAAAATTTCAAAGAATCTCATATTGCTTATAGAAGTGTCAAGTGGTATAACCATAGGGATCAAGACTAAAGAACTAATAAATAGGAAAAGGACCAAATCACAATCAATGGCTCTTGGTAATCTAGGATCCTAATTTGATGGTGTGAAGTAAATCATGCATTTTTAAATTCCAATGACTAGTTCTCAAAAGGCATTTATGAAAAATTCTATGAAAGGTTCTATATTGATGCCACATAAGTACCATGCAAGTAGAAAATGATAAAAACTAAGATCTTGTGTGCCTCAGAATGCAAAGGTATAATGGCAAAGGTTCAAATCAAATCCAAATAATTTATGAGATGAACTCCAAGTGAGATATCACCATTAAATTTTTTAATCCCTAAACATGCATAAAATGACCCTAAGTAAACTTGGATTAGTTATCAATGAATTCAAAATAATTTTAATTGTGTTTTGAGCATGAGAGAGTTAATAAAAAACTAGTTGCAATATAATTATGAAGAAAGTATAAGCACAAAATCCATGGTAACTCAAAGACAACCATTGCAAGATGAGACAAAACTGTTCCTATCTATAGCTAATGAAGGAAAGGTTTTCAAGGATACAGAGCTGTACATCACTACCTTGAATAATGGAAATAAGAATTGGTTCGAACTCTTCTTCACCATAGAGGAGAAGAAACCCATCACCAAGGATGAGCAGAGGATTTTCATGATAAACAAAAAGTACTATGACTTGGTTATGGTTCAAATGTCTGGCCTCCACCATGTACGTACCAAACCATAGGTACTTCACTACATTGATGTCCTTGCTCTAATTTTCATTAATTGTAGAATTGATGGTGATTGGATTATCCATGAGGGAAGTTCTAGGAAAGTTTCCTACATTTCTCCATTAGCCTTTGCATCATATTATAAACTTCCTAAATCCTGTGTGGACCTTCCCACAATCAATGGATGGACCACTGAGCATGACTTAGACACCATCCTCAGACCATGGTTACTTTATGTAAACCATGTATTTTGAGATTTTGAGGGATATATCCCCATTATCTAGTTTAAGGAAGGGACTAGGGTTATCATGACCCTATTAAACAAGTATCAGGAGCCCCTATCACCACTTATGTTAATAAGACCTAGGTGTCTTATGTTTATTTTATGGCGGAGAAACAAATTGTTCCTCCAATTAGAGATATGATCAGTGTCTTCTTGGGGAAATAATTCACTATAATCAAAAGAAAGACAAGCAAGCAGTTTTGCATGATGTTTTACTTATTGGATGCCCTACTAGATTCCACCAAGATCCCCAACATCAAGAACTGGTTTGCTTAAGTCAGAACCACCATCTCCCACCACTAATCCAAATTACACATATTCAAATATAGGAACCATATGCAATTTATATGTTACTGTGTTTATCTTGCATCGATGAAGGCCATCATGGGGATTCCCATACCCAAGGTTCCCCATTTGATTAAGAAGTACATAGAGCTGATGGGTGATATTTGGCTTTATCTAGATTGCATAGTTATTAGAATTAATGGAATTATAACCCAACCCTACAGGTTGCCAATATACATTCCTCCTAAGCTAGCATAATAAGAAATTGCATCCCAACTCCTTCATGGTGTTGATGGAGTTTGCAAGGAGAAAGGAAAGGTCTTCTCCATCCCTTTCCTTTGACCATAGGAAGAATAATTATGCAAGATTGGAAGTAGGTGGATACCATATCCAAACATAAGGACTCTTTTACATTTCAATTTGATGATCTTAGATAGTAAGATCCTATGAATGTGGTAAGCACAATTTGAAGAACAATCAACTTCCCAAACTAGTATATGAGCATGAATTGGGCCCTCATGACACCTTGTATATAAAGGCCAACAAATTTGAGTAATTATTGGCCAAGTTTAAGGGAACCAACCTAAAGATTATGCATAGACTGACTCGTGACAACATAACATCAAAGGACATATGGTAGATGCATCCCCTTCAGTACCATTTGTTTTGTGGCCCCTCTAGGCCACCTCAAAACTAGCCTCAGATGGAGATCCTTTAGCCCCAAGCACAAATTGTATAAGGAAATGGTAAGGAAAATCTAGAAGAGAGACCTAGAGAGGGAACCTCATCTTCATCTCCCCTTAAGAGACTAACATCTCTAATGGAGTACTTAGACATGATTACCCTTGAGCCTGATGAAATAGTAGAAGGTGCCCTCAAGGATCTTGCTAAATCATATGGATATGAGGAAGAAGAAACATAGATTGAAGGATCTCAAGTTCAACTAGAGCAAGCTGAGCAAGAGAAAATGAAATATATAGCCCTTGATATAGTCCCAATGGCATAGTTGGAAAAAAGGAAGACATAGTTGGCATTGGTCCCTATTGGACCAAGGAAGAAGCCAAATTCGATCCTCACTCATCCCACAAGTGAGATCAAATTGTTTAGTGAAGACTTCCCCATTCATGGACAAATCATTCCTGATTGGTTCATGTATGGAAAGATAAAAAATATCCCTTCCCAATCACACTCTTGGGCCTTGATCCAATCTATTAATGTGTATGTTCATGAATAAATCAAGCCATGGATTAGGGCTTAAATGAATGAATAGGAAGAAACAAGAATTATGGCCACTACAGGGCTAAAAAGTAAGAAAATGGTTGCCCCTGGAGCATCAAGTAACATAGGAATTGAGGTCCCAGAACATCCAAAATTCATAGAACTATTTACCATGGTGTAATTCAATTCAAAGACAGCTAGATTAGAGAGGTCACCACTAGAAATTCCATGGTGAGAGCTGAGGAGTTCACCTTCCAGAAAGTGGAACCTTTTGTAGGTCTAATCCCAGTTGATGGACAATAGCCAAGTGTACATCCCATCCATGAAGAGAATGTTGAGAGATTAATTGAGGCCCAATTACCTCAAATAAAGGCTAAGATTAGGGGAATGGAATAGAGAATTCATAATTTGGAAAAGGACAAGGAAACATGGAGACACATGCCATTTTATCAGTGCTTGATGCTATATTATACATGTTTGAAGCTTCATTCTTTGATATGTTTGATTCTTTGAAATAGATAACGATGAGGAAGGATGCATTAAACCAACAAGGTGAAGTGGGTAGAGGATTAATAACAGAGTGGGAGGAGGCAAATACTTAAATAAGGGACCTCATTACCATTCTGATTAGGAACAAGATTCATAAATTCAAATCTATTAGCTTGGCTCACCTAAATACCATATTGGGAATAGTGGTGGATAAGGTCTAAAGTCTAAGTATGTGGACAAGGAATTTGGATAGACTTTTAGGTGATGATAAGGAGTTAATTACCAGGACTAAACAAATCCTAGGTACTATGCTATCCAATCCAAAAAAGACTACAACATTGGGAATAATTGATGATACAGAGTACAAACATATAGTTACCTTGGTAATGCAGGAGGTAAAGAGCAAGAGCTAAGAAACATTAGGCAAAGATAATGGTAGGATTTTGGGCATGATCTTCATGGCATAGAAAATATTACAAATTCTAGGAGTATAAAGGCTATGTCCAGAGATTATAAGGACTTAGATGACCTAGCTGATCAAGAAGAGATCTACTTTAAGAAGCTAGCTATAGACCTAGAGCTTATCAAAGAACAACATCAGAGGGTCATGAAACTTCTACAAGACCAATAGGGGAGTCCCAAAGTAAAGGGCCCACCTAATAGTTAATATTCCTTCTGTAAAACATTGTAATATTTAAAAATAAGGAATATTCTTTTGCAATGCATATGATAGTCTATTAGCATATTGCCTCTAGGTCAGTCTAATTTTGAAAATCAAATGTACTCTAGAACTTTCTTGAGAAGGATAGTTGTCATTATCTTTGTATAGTTATATTTTTTAGCTGACTGATGTACTGCCTTATCTTTCCATAAAAGGAATGTATCACCATCTTGTAAAGAGGGATAATTTTGAGAAAATTTGTATACTTCAATCAACTAATGTAATCAAAAAATTCTGCAAGGATTGTTGAGATTTAATGTGTCAATTGTTAACATAGATTTTCTCTCAATTGTTGATTTTAATGCATAAAGTTTGAATAGTTTTTTTGAATTCTAAATTTGCATCTATGATATAGGGTTTCTAATTTTTGCTTGTGCTAAATTAGTTGAAGGATCCTAGATTTACTTCATTTTATTTGTTCTATATTCAGATGTGCTAATGTTATTTGAGTCTAGTAATAAACCTTTAAATTGAAATCTAGTTCTTGTATAATTTCATATCATCTTCAAGAATGTGTTTGGTGTGTGGTGAAATTTGAGCTTTGATATTTTTCATTATATACTAGTTAAATGCAGGTTCAGTGGTAATTGAAACTTTATCATGATATTTGAGTTCAAGATCAACAATCACTTGTTTCTTTTCTACCTTACCATTCTCTTTGCTCCTTTTTTATACTAGATCATTGTAGCTTAGATTTCATTGTAAATATTCATATAGACTAGTCTGTAGATTAAATCAGGTCATAATTCACGGAGTATTAACATAGATCCTCTATAATTCACAAATAATGGACCATGATGGTTCCCAACCATCACTTATTATAAATATTGTGGGTTCAACCTCTTCAAGCTACCTTTGCCTTCAACCTTCATCCAGGTATGGATTAGTTGGGAGACTCTTCAATCAATGTACCAAGTGTGGTACACGATCTTCCACATAACCTTGAAAAGTATTTGCCTACATTTAGTCTAACGGGTATATTAACTACTGAAAAGCACATAAAATATTTTAAAGCTACTTTGAGGTTACTAAATATTATGCATGAGGATGTAGCTTGTAGCTTATTTCCTTTTACCTTTAAAGATGTTGCTTATGAATGGTTTTTGAGCTTGCCTAACAATTATATCACTAGCTGTAATGACTTTACTAATGTTTTTATAGATCAATTTGGTAAAATTATCATCCCATGTTTCATTTACCATCATTTCACCACCATTAGAAGAGATGCAAGTGAACTTATTAGGTCCTTCAATGCTATATTTTAAAAACTATATAGTAGGACCATATAACCCTATAAACCTGATGATGTTATATCTTTAGAAATTTACAAAGATGTAGTAGATCCCATGACCTCTATATTTTTGAATAGGTCTATTCCACCTATAACTTCATTAGCCTAGGCATATTCTGAGTCAGTGGTCATTAATGATCAAATGAAACCCTAAGGACAAATGGCCTATTCTATTCCAAACATTAGCCCACATATGCCCATCCTAAACATCTTTCCCAACAACTAGAATATTCCAGCCTTGAACCAATTTCCAAATATAGATCAATTACCCTTTAGTCTTGTTGCTCCTAATTAAAACTTAGTATTATGAAATCATCCTACTAATCGATGCAATGCAAATGATCAAAGATATTTAGTACCAACTGCTAGTATTAACAATAACCTGGTATATAATTTTGAAACCCCTAAAAATGAGAATGAGTCTATCTTGAAAATGGTCCAAGAATTAAGCATTGATTTCCTTCAGTTGTAGAAATAAGTAGGCAATACTAGAGATAACTTTGGTATAAATTTCTCATTTCAAAGGTTTAATAGGCTAAAATATAGTTTTTAGAATGATAGTTTCTACAATAATAAGGCTAATGAGCCATCTTCTATCAATAAGAATATGGACACTAATCTTACTAATATTGCATTGCCTAATTATTGTAGAGTGCATTTTACAACCAAGCATGGTGAGATAGATTGTATAGAATTTTACAAGAGGAGTTGGATACATTTGAAGTGGTCCCTAACAAGGAAAGTGGTTTAGATTCCTAAGGATCCAAGTCATCTGATCAAGCCTTCATGGTGGATAATTTTGATTTCCTTTTTCAAGAAGTGAATGAACCTAATGATATCCATAAGGAGATCCAAGCCTTTCAACAGTTCTTGAAGAAAACCTACCCCTTGAGCAATAGAGATAAGAAGCATCCCTTGACTACCTCAATGCCTCCAAACAACTTTGGAACTCCTCTAGACACTTCTTCAAGTAATAATATTGAGCCACCTAAAGGGAGTGCTTCTAAACCCAATGTTGATATTCTTAGTTCTTCTAATAAAACTACATATAATATAGATGAGGATAAGAAAATGATAAAGGCTAGCATTACTTTTCACAAACTGATGTAGATTATAGAGCAAAAGGACCTCTTACTAGAATCCCTATCAAAGAAATACAACAATCCACCCAAGGCTAACCATGCTAATGTGATTGTACACAAAGCTAAGGCAGAATCTCCCCCTTTCTTGCTCACTATTAGGATATTTGGTAAGAACTTACATATTAATTTATTGGATTTTGGTGCAACCACCAATATCATGCCAGTAGGTATTTGTAAAAAAATTGGCTTGACACCTATAAAGTATGATAGGTTGTCACCCAATCAGAAAAATCTAGAGTCAAGGTTGTTAGAGAGTTATTAAGTGTTCATATGTAGTTACCTTATGAGCCTATATTGAAACAATTCATTGATATTCAAGTTGTTGATATACCTTATGAATATAGAATCTTGTTGAGTAGGGAATGGACCAAGGCTTTGAATTACTACATGTCCATAGATTGCTCACATTTGTGGCTACCTTGGAAGGGAGTTTCAAATCAGATTAGGGTTGAGAGAGAGAGTCAAGGATGAAACACATGATCACTAAGTATAATTCTATAAATGAAAGGGTGAACATTATTGACTTAGAAATAGGGGTTTTTACCCTAGAGACTGCCAAGGTATGTGATCCTATAGGTACTCATGTTGTTTCTGGACTATAGAAGTTATATTTTGATGGTACTAGGTGTAAGGATAGATCAAGTGTTGGTGTTGTCTTAACTAACCCTACTAATATAATGTACCATGCTTCATATAGGCTTCAATTCTATTTCACTAATAATCTTATCAAGTATGAGGCCCTTATCTTAGGTTTGTAGTTTGCTATAAAAATAAAGTAAAATAACTACTAGTTTATGGGGATTTAAAACTAATGGTCAACCAAGTAAGAAGCAAATACCAATTCAACATCTCTTACCTTAAAAGGTATAAGTTTAGGGGTTTGGGATTTGATTGAGTCTTTTGATGCTTTTAGCATCATTTCCATCCCAAGAGAAGAGAACCAAGCTATTGATGAGTTGGCATCTATTGCAGCTAACCTCATGCCCAACCAAGATTCCCCTAATTTCAGCATTGAACTGATCCCTTGTCCTTCAATGCCTATAATGTTAATAATTTTCAATTCTTTAGTGATGATTAATAGATATTGGATTTCATGACCAATTTTGGAGAATTTTATACTCATATTATTGATGAGACTAATGAAAATGCATCTAAGGAGGACAAGTTTGATGGTAAATTCATTTAGTTCAATGACAAAAAGATCCCTAAGGGGATGATCACCTTAGAGAGAATATTTGATCAAGTCAAAATTGCTAAGTTTTATAAGATTCCCAAGGTTAGTGGGAAGGACTATAATGTTGTTTATCTTGGTCTCCAAGATCAACCCCATCTGGTAAACATTAGAAAAGCCTACACAAACATTGAGAACAAGAAGGCCAAATAGCTCCTTATCCAATACAAGGATGTCATAGCTTTATCTTATGATGAATTAAATATATTTGATCCAAGGTTCATCACTCACACCATCCCTCTTAAAGAAAAATGTAAACCATTTAGGTAGAATAGAGGCCTGTAAACCCTATCTTAGAACCAATGATCTTCAAGGAAGTTAAGAGACTACTAGATGCTAAGATAGTCTTCCCCATCATGAATTCTACTTGGGTGGCTAATTTGGTGCTAGTCAGGAAGAAGAATGGTGAGATTAAGCTCTGTATTGACTTTAAGAACTTAAACAAGGTGTTTGAAAATCATAACTATCCTCTTCCTTCTCTAGACCAAGTTATACAAGTTTTTTTAAGTTTAACCATGATGTTTTTTATTGATGGATTTTTAGGATATAACTAGGTGTTGGTTGACAAAGAAGATAGGATGAAGATAACTTTCACCATAAAGTGGGGAACATTTTCATACAAGTGAATGCTCTTTGGGCTAATAAATGTTAGAACTACTTTTTAAAGGGTTGTGGACCATGCCTTCCAAAGCCTGATTGGTAAGTGTATTATTATATATATGGATGATCTAATTTTTTTTTCTAAAAATAGGGAAGATCATTTTATGCACTTACACGAAGTTTTTGAGAGATGTAGAAGGTATGAAATCTCCTTAAACCATAAGAAGATTATCTTTCGTGTTACAAAAGGAAAATTATTGGGTCGTGTCATAACCAAATATGGGATCTCTATAGATCCTAAAAGAGTGGAGGCCATATCTATAATAGAACCTCCAAATAGTAGAAAAGAGCTAAATTCATTTTTTGGTAAGATAAACTTTGTAAGAAAGTTCATTTATAACTTTGCAGAGATTGTCAAGCCATTAAATGGCATGCTAAAGAAGGATGTCAAGGTCACATGGAATAAAGAATCTAGGAAGGCATTCAAGGATATCAAGGAGGTCATTAGCCAAACTCTGATCCTTATAAGTCCTAACTTATCAAGGGACTTCTACCTCTACTCTTTTGTATCTGACCCTACTATCATTGTTGTATTAACTCAGAAGATTGATGGGTGTGATCACCCAATAAATTTTATGAGAACTAAATTTAAGAATGTTGAGTTGAATTATTCATTGATTGATAAGAAGGCATATGCATTAGTTAAGGTAGTAAAGAAATTCTGATATTACGTCTTTAGGAATAAGGTGCATGTTATCTTACCTAACCTTCCCACCAAGCTTATGTTAAGTCAAAATGAGCTAAGAGAACGTAGAGGTAAGTGGATGTTAGTTTTACAAGAATATGACTTAGAAATGAAAATAACAAATTTGGTAAGGTGCCAAGGTCTAATCTAGATGATTTCAATACTAACCCTAGGCTAAGTATTATGCAAGTAGATCAATAGAACTTTCAAGATAGTGAGTGGTATGATTCAATCATATATTTACTAATCAATGGTACATGTCTTGTAGGGCTGACCAAAGAGAAAAAGAGGGCCCTAAGTTTGAAGGCAACCCATTATCTAATCAAGAATGGGGTCTTATATAGAATAAAATTTTAGGAGGTCTACCTGAGATGTGTCTCACAAGAAGAAGCCACCCAAATCATGAGAACCTTCCATGAAAAGTTGGGCAGTGGACATCCATCTGGGAAAACCACAACCCATAAGATTCTTAGGGATAGCTATTATTGGACAACTATTTTTAAGAATCCTCACAAACATGTAAGGGAATGTCACTCATGTCTGATATTTAACACCAAGGAACCAAAGGCAATAATGCCTCTATAACCAATCATGATTGACAATCCCTTTGCTCAATGGGGGCTATAATTTTTTTGGGTGATCAACCCTAATTCATTTTAAGGTCACAAATATGTCTTGGAAACCACAGTCTATTTCATAAGGTGGATTAAAGTTATAGCCACCAAACAATGCAGGGTTGAGGAAGTGATCAACTTCTTAGAGGAGAAAATTTGTACTAGGTTTAGAACTCCAGTCTCTCTAGTATGTGACAATGGGTCTGCATTTATATCCATATAGATGATTGAATGGGCTTATTATAATGGCATTTCTCTCAAATTTGCATTTAACCATTACCCCCAAGGGAATGAAATCTCTGAGTCTATAAACAAAAATGTAATCAAGGAAATCAAAAAGTCTATTGTAGACAAGCCCAGGACCTGGCATAAGCTTCTTAAGTTTTCATTAAGGGCTGATAGAATAAGGATCAATTAAGACTTAATGGCTTCACCATTTTTATTAGTGTATGGCTAGGAACCTATCTTTCCTATCACTCTTAAGCTGCCTACATACAAGTTTATGCAAGAGTACATGGAAGAAAGCCAAGAACTTGCTAATTCAAGATTGTTGGACATTATTCAGATAGAGGATGCAAGGGAGAAATCCTTTGATGATTTAAGTAGACACTAGACCATAGTGAAAAGGTGGTTTGATAAAAGGTCAAAGGTAAAGGTATTTAAAAAAGGAGACTTGGTCCTCCTTGCGAATGGAAAATTCACACCCTTGTGTATTGGTCTTTATCAAATAATAGAGATACTTGGGAATAATACATTCAAGTTGAGAGACCTTCAAGGAGAATAATTGGAAATATCTCAAGCACTACTTTATTTCTGCTCCACTAGGGGTTTTCACGAAATAATCTCTGTAAGATGGTTAGATTTAGTGTAGGTATTCTAGTTAGTTTCTTTCAAGTTATTTACTTCATGTCCCTTGTTTGTATATGAGCATGTGTATATTTGTTTATTTCCCTTTTTGTTCCCTATTTTGTTTCTTTTTGTTGTGTGTTTATTTCTTGTTGTTTGGTTCCTTATTTTCAATAAGTCCTTTTGGACAATTTCAAGCTCAAAGTTAGGCAATTTGCTTAAGTTCAAGAATGTGGGTGTGAACCTAATATATGTGCTAACCATGGATCTAAAATATTAGCCCAATATTGTGATCTGAAGAAACTAGTAAACATTGATTAATAGGTTAACTATTTTATGATAACTTAGACACTATCTTGACCTAAACTTGGTTTTAAGAAAATTTGCACTTGTAGGATGAAAGCTTAATTATTAAAGCATAATCATGCTTGCACTTAATGAACATCTTTTCCTGAGATAATGGTTTCAACCATAGGTTATTATCTAAAGATCAAACATGTGAACAAATCCTTAAACTTGGATCCCTAGTTCTCAACCTTACTGAAAGCATAAAAATCCTAGAAAATATAAAAAATGAGAATGCAATGCAAAATCAAAAGCTTATAGGCATAGGTGATTTTGGTAACCTCTACTGAGGCTATGGACACCTGGATGGAAGTGTAGCAAGGCCTTCAGTAGAACCAAATGCATCTCTTTTGGGGCTATGGATGTCTGGCTAACAATAGAGAAATGTCCAAGCCTTCTCTGAACTAAAAGCATGGTTCTTAATGAATATCTAAGTATGCTCTAAGTTAGTGTTAATTATTAAAGATATGAAACCTAGAATTTATCTCCTAAAAGCCATAACAAATAGTAAGTGGAATCAATGCACACACACAACATGGTTGTGTTTTAATATTTGATCCCAATTCTGCAAGTGCATGGTTTGTTTCAACCATAAACTGATATAGATAATGTCATGGGTCAAATGGAGTAGATGACTTAGTTGCTTGTCTAAACTAGAGTGCCTAGGTTCTAACATATTACTATATTTACCCTAGAATTCACCATTTGTTAAGGTCAACATACCCCCATTTTTTGAAAATTGGGACCCTTGAGATGTTTTGAAGCTTAACCCTATAAGCATGACCTGTTTGAATATTATTTAGAATTTGAAGATCATCCACTATGTCAAACTTAGATATTGATTTAGGGTTTTTTAAAAATTTGCCTAGAGTTGCTAATGATTGGTCTCCATATCTTCAAGATACAGGTTTCATGGATTAATTGATGATGGATCTTTATTCTAAAACCTTGGCATAAACCCTTAGTTTAAATTCAATCTAGTGGGAGCATTTGGTAGGAAAAATTTAAAAAATGTCTTAGACTTAAGCCTAGTTTAATGCTAAGGCTTGGTCATGCTTTTCAACACAACCAAACCTTAGCTTAAACTATGCTTGGCACCCTTTTGTTTTTTCCCCTTTGTCCCTTTTTATTTCTAAACATGGTTGTGTTTTAATATTTGATCCCAATTCTGCAAGTGCATGGTTTGTTTCAACCATAAACTGATATAGATAATGTCATGGGTCAAATGGAGTAGATGACTTAGTTGCTTGTCTAAACTAGAGTGCCTAGGTTCTAACATATTACTATATTTACCCTAGAATTCACCATTTGTTAAGGTCAACATACCCCCATTTTTTGAAAATTGGGACCCTTGAGATGTTTTGAAGCTTAACCCTATAAGCATGACCTGTTTGAATATTATTTAGAATTTGAAGATCATCCACTATGTCAAACTTAGATATTGATTTAGGGTTTTTTAAAAATTTGCCTAGAGTTGCTAATGATTGGTCTCCATATCTTCAAGATACAGGTTTCATGGATTAATTGATGATGGATCTTTATTCTAAAACCTTGGCATAAATCCTTAGTTTAAATTCAATCTAGTGGGAGCATTTGGTAGGAAAAATTTAAAAAATGTCTTAGACTTAAGCCTAGTTTAATGCTAAGGCTTGGTCATGCTTTTCAACACAACCAAACCTTAGCTTAAACTATGCTTGGCACCCTTTTGTTTTTTCCCCTTTGTCCCTTTTTATTTCTAACCATGGTCTAAATTTGATGATTGGAAGGGTCCCCTTTTATTTTATCATGATCTGCCTTGTTATAACTTTAGCCTAAAGCCTTAACCCTAAAGCCCCATTCATATTTGTTAACATGAACAAGACCTTCATCTTAATGCTTTAGCCTAGGTTTTTATCTCCCAATCCTAAGTTTTATGTTATCTCGGCCCCTTTATTAATGTCTTAGCCTAAATTTTTAATCCTAAGGCCCCGATGTATTTATTAATACAAACGAGACCTTAGCCTTAACACTCTAGCCTAAGTCTTTACATTAGTCCCGATTTCTAACTTAATTTTTGTGCATCTTTGTAGATCCAATGACCCATGCTTCATCGTGATGCACAATCCAATAGAGCAAATAAAACCTGGGTCTTGGCTTAAAAGGCATGCAAATCTCAAGATCTAATAGTTTGCGCTTGCTCATGGCCTTTCGATCGGATGACGTGAAAAAATACCAATATAATCTAACACTTAGTCTATTAGACTAATCACATTCAAGCACCTAGATCATGATAAATTATTCTCACTTCATCATAGATCAAAGATCAGATGGGGAAAAGACATCATTGAAAATTCAAAAGCCCAGGAGCTTCGTAGATCTACAATATAGCATTTTTACATTTGAAGGTTAAAAGCAAAGGAGCTCACATGTTAGAAAGGACCAATCACAATCAAGATCTTGGATCATGACCAAATGGCTCTCACTTCATCATAGATCTTGATCCAATGGAACACATTGAATCCAAGATCTTGGGATACCCTACAAAGGTACCAAGTATTACTCTCACATTGGGACACAAGAATTTGATGAGATTAAAATTGATGTTTTTATGACCATCATTTGATGTCCATGAAGACGTATTTGACACCCACATGATCATCAACTTTAATTCCATCAAATCCAAGAACTTCACAAGTTTAAAATTGATGTTACCATGACTATCATTTGATGTCTATGAGGATGTATTTGATGTCTAAAAGATAGTTAAATTTAAGCTAATGGATTATTTTTCTCTAGATTAAAATTCACTCTAAAATGTTACTAAAAAGATCATGAATTGCTTTGCATATGACTGGAAACCCTTGAAAGATGCTCAAACACTATAAATATTCAATTTTCAAATGTTGAAATGGTCTTATTGTCTAAATTCATGCAAAATAAACCTAGTGTAAGTCTATACCTTAATTTCCCCATTGCATTTAGTTTAAATACTATGAACCTTAGGATAGTGACTTATACTAAGTCTTATTTTAAAAGGGTTCTTGGTAACATTAAACTTAGCTCAAATGATTTTTCATCAAAGGGTTTTATTGTGTTTGTTAATATGATAAATCAATATTATCAAAATTGGGCATTTGGTCATTTTAACCCCTTTGAGCATGTTATATATATTTAAAATAAAAAATTTAGCTCAAAGTAGAGATTGTTTTTATTATAACAACATAAACTTTGGCCTAAAACATTTTGCCAAGGTCCCCTTTGTATAAACCTAGAAAAACATAGGCATAAACACTTTAGCCTAAAGTTTATTTAATGTTTTATAGACATAGAATAAACCTTATCCTAAGATGTTTAAACCTAAGTCCCTACCTTAATAATGTTCTAACCTAAAGCTCTTACATCTTTACAAATCAATGAATTGCACTTTGTCATATAAGGATGATCTAATGGCATGAAGATACTAAAGACTTTTCAATGGATCCTTGAGAGCTCACAAGCTTAATGCACGGAAAAAGTATGTTCAAAATAGAACCGACAAAGGATCTAATGGCTAACGATTCATCATGCTCCTCAATCCAATGGTTTGAAAGCACAAATGACTCTTCAAAGAAGCTTGGAATGCCCACAAAGGTGCCAAGTGGCATAACCACAGGGCTCAAGATTAAAGAGCTAATAAATAGGCAAGAGATAGGATCACAATCAATGGTGTATGCTAATTCAAGATATTAATCTGATGGTGAAAATCAAATGGGGCATTTGTAAATGCCAAAGGCTAGTGCTCAAAAGGCATTTATAAAAAATGTCTTGAAAGGTTCAAGATTGATGCCACAGAAGCACCACATGAGCAGAAAATGACAAAAACTAAGATCTTGTGTGCCTCAAAATTCAAAGGTATAAATCAAAGGTACAAATCAAATCCAAAGCACTTATGAGACAAAATCTAAGTGAGATACTGCCATGAAAGCTTTTAAGTTGTAGACTTGCATAAAAGGACCCTAAGTAAACTTGGATTGGTTACCAGTGAATTTAGAATAAGCTTAATTGTGTTTTAAGAATGAGAGAGCTAACTAGAAACCAATTACAATCCAATTGTGAAGAATTCACAAGCACATAAGCCATGATAGCTCTAAGACAATAATTTTGAGATTAGATAGAACTGTACCTATTTATAGATAATGAAGGAAAGGATTTCAAGGATATGAAGCTAAGTGTTGATGCCTTGAACAATGGAAATACGAATTGTTTTGAACTCTTCTTCACCATAGAGGAGTTAAAACCCATCACCAAGGAGGAGTAGAGGACTATCGTAGTAAACATAAATTAATAGTTATGGTTCAAATGGACAACCTCCACCATGAAACTACCAAACAAGAGGTACTTCAATGTAGTGATGTCTTTGCTCCAATTTTCATTGATTGTAGAATTGATGGTGATTGGATTATCCATGAGGGAAGTTATAGGAAATTTACCTACATTGATCTATTGGCCTTTGAGCCATACTATAAACTTCCTAAACCCCATGTGGAACAACCCACAATTAAAGGATGGACCATTGAGCATGACTTAGAAACCATCCTTAGACCATTGTTACTCCATGGAAACCATGTCTTTTATGATTTTGAGGGATATCTCCTCATTGTCTAGTTTAGGGAAGGGATTAGGGTTATCATGACCCTATTAAATAGAGTATCAGGAGCCCCTATCACTACTTATTTCAATAATGCCTGGGTGGCCTATGTTTATTTTATGGTGGAGAAATAACTTGTTCCTCTAATTGGAGATATGATCAGTGTCTTCCGAGGGAAATAATTCACTATAATCAAAAGAAAGACAATAAAGTATTTTTACATGATGTCTTACTTTCTAAATGCCCTACTAGCTTCCACCAAGATCCGTAGCATAAGGAACTAGTCTTTTAAAGGTAGAACCACCATCTCCCACCACTACTCCAAATTTCACATATTCAAATATAGGCATCATATGCAATTCATATGTGACTATGTCTATCTTGCATTGGTGAAGGCCATCATATGGATTCCCATGCGTAGGGTTCACCCTTTGATCAATAAGTACATAAATATAATGGGTGATATCTATTTTTATCTAGATTGCATAGTTATTAGAATTGAGAGAATTCTAACCCAACCCTATAGGTTGCCAATATACATTCCTCTTAAGCTAGCAGAATAAGAAATTGCATCCCAAATACTTCATGGTGTTGATGGAGTTTACAAGGAAAAAATAAAAGGTCTTCTCCATCCCTTTCCTTTGACCATAGGAAGAATAATTTTTCAAGAATGGAAGCAGGTGGACACCATGTTTAGGCATAGGGACTCTTTTACATTTCATTTAGATGATCTCAAATAGTGGGATCCTAAAAATTTGGTAGGCCCACATTTGAAGAAAAATAAATAACTAAACCAATATATGAGCATGAACTAGGCCCTCATGACACTTTGTATATAAAGGCCAACAACTCTGAGGAAGTATTGGCTAGGTTTAAGGAAATTGATCTCAATCTTATGCATAGACTGACTAGTGACAACAAACCAAGAGGGGACATATGGAAGATACATCCCCATCAGTACAATTTGTTGTTTGGCTCTTTTAGGCCACCTCAAGACTAGCCTCAGATGGAACTCCTTAGCCCCAAGCACAAATTATACAAGGAACTAGTAAGGAAAAGTTTGAAGAGAGACCTAGAAAGGGACCCTCAACCTCAACTTCCCCTCAGAGATAAACATCTCTAGTGGAGTACTTAGACATGGTTGCCCTTGAGCCTGATGAAATAGTAGAAGGTGACCTCAAGGATCTTGATAAAACATATGGATTTGGGGAAGAAGAAACATAGGCTGAAAGAGATCAAGTTCATGCAAATCAAGCTGAGTAAGAGAAAGGGAAATAAATAGCCCTTGATATAGTCCCAATGACACAACCAAAAAAGAGGAAGGCAAAGTTGGCATTGGTCCCTGTTAGACCAATGAAGAAGCCAAAGTTGTTCCTCACTCATCCCATAAATGAGATCAACCTATTCAGTGAAGACTTCCCCATTCATGGACCAATCATCCCTGATTAGTTAGTGTATGGAAAGATATAAAAGATCCATTCCCAATCACACTCTTTGGCATTGACCCAATCTATTAATGTGGATGTTCATGAAGAAATCAAGCCATAGATCAAGGCTTTAATGAAGGAATAGGAAAAAAGAAAAATTGTGGCCACTACAGGACTAGAAAGTAAGAAAATCAATTCTCCTAGAGCATTAAGTAGCATAGGAATTAAGGTCCCATAACCTCCAAAATTCACAAAACTAGTTACCATGGTGTAATTCAATCTAGAGACAGTTGGATTAGAGAGGGTCACCACTAGAAAGGCCATGGCAGGATTTGAGGATTTTACCTTCCAAAAGGTGGAACCTTTTGTAGGTCTAACCCTAGTTGAAGGACAATAGCCAAGAGAACACCCCATCCATGAAGAGGATGTTGAGAGCTTAATTGAGGCCTAGTCAACTCAAGCAAACATTGGGATTAGGGTAATGAAATAGATAATTCATAATTTGGAAAAGGAGAAGGAAAACCTAGAGACACGAGCCATTTTATCAATTCCTAATGCTATAGTAGACATGTTTGAAGCTTCATTCTTTAATATGTTTAATTCTTTGAAATCATTAGGGCTAAGGAAGGATGCATTAAGCTAACAAGGTGAAGTGGCCAGAGGATTAATAACAGAGTGGTAGAAGGCAAAGACTAGAATAAGGGACCTCATTAGGATTCTGATTAGGAACAAGATTCTTAAATTAAAATTTATTAGCTTGGCTCACCTAAATGCCATATTGGGAATAGTGGTAGACAAGGTCCAGAGCCTAAGTATGTGGATAAGGAATTTGGATAGACTTTTGGTTGATGACAAGGAGTTAATTACTAGGATTGAACAACTCTTGGGCACTATGATATCCAATCCTACAGAGACTATAACATTGGGAATAATTGATGATGCAGAGTACAAACATAGAGTTACCTTGGTAATATAGGAGGTAAAGATCAAGATCCAAAGTAGATCAGGTAGAGATAATGGTAAGATTTTGGGCATGATCTTCATAGCAGAGGAAAATATTATAGAGGATAGGAGCATAAAATAAGCTATGGCTAGAGATGATAGGGGCTTGGATGACCTAGCTGATCAAGAAGAGGTCTACCTCATAAAGCTAGATCTGAACCTAAAGCTTATCAAAGAACAACATCAGAGGGCCATGGAACTTTCTCAAGACCAATAGGGGAGTCCCAAAGTAATGAGCCCACCTAATAGTTAATTTTCCTTCTATAAAACTTTGTAATATTTGAAAATGGGGAATATTATTTTGTAAGATATATGCTAGTCTGTTAGCATATTACCTCTAGGTCAGTCTAATTTTAAAAAGTAAATGTACTCTAGAACTTTCTTGAGAAGGACAATTATCCTTATCTTTGTATAGTTGTATGTTGTAACTGACCGGTGTGCTACCTTATCTTTATATAAAAGTCATGTATCACCATCTTATAGAGGGATAATTTTGAGCAGATTTGTATACTTCGAGAAATTGATGTAATCAAAGAATTCTGCAAGGATTTTCTAGATTGAATGTGTCAATTACTAACATATCTTTTCTCTCAATTGTTGATTATAATGCCTAAAGTTTGAATAGTTTCTTTGAATTTTGAATTTGCATCTATGATATAGGGTTTATAATTTATGCTTGTGCTAAATTATTTGAAGGATCCTAGATTTTCTTTATTTTAGTTGTTCTATATTTAGATGTGCTAATGTTATTTGAGTCTGGTAATAAAAATTTAAATTTAAATCTAGTTCTTACTTGTATAATTTCATATCATCTTTAGGAATGTGCTTGGTGTGTGGTGAAATTTGAGTTTTGCTATTTTTCATCATATACTAGTTAAATAGGTTCAATGGTAATTGAAATTTTGTCATGATATTTGAGTTCAAGATCAGTAATCACTTGTTTCTTTTCTGCCTTGCTCTTATCTTTGCTCCTTTTTAATACCATATCACTATAGCTTATATTTCATTGTAAATATTCATATAGACTAGTCTGTAGCTTAAATTAGGCCATAATTCACTGAGTATTAACACATATCCTTTGCAATTCACAAAAAACAAACCTTGATGGTTCCCAACCATCACTTATTATAAATATTGTGTAGCAGCAATGCATTATTATTTCACTATTTTACCATAGGTGACATTGAGTTGCAACAACCTACTACTCATGATTTGAATTCTTAGAATTCTAAGATGAGAAGTGTTCTTTGAATACTAAGAACCCCTATGGTATATTTAGAGGCATCAACAAGCCCAATAAGGGGTCCAACTTCACTTCCATCCCTTAGTGATATTTATACCCTATTGAATCAGTTTTATAGGATGAATGTAGATGTGTCTAAGCTATTAGGATAAAGAGGAGGTCACAAGGGATTCATCATTTGGCTCAAGGGAAACATTAGGCCTATGTGAATGGAAGAAAGGGCTTGAGTAGGTAAATTTGAGTGCTAATATATCTCTTGGTGATTTGAATGGAGACCTAAGAAGATTGGAATAGTTTAAAAGAGTCCTATACATTGATCTTGTGGTTTTTTTTTGCAAATTCAATGTCCCATATATGTGAATGAAGCTTAAGAGGGTAAAATAGGCCTAAACTCACCAAAACACTTTCTAGTAACTTGATGAAGGAAATGAAGGATATAGTGCACCAAAATGGTATATTTTTCTTAGAAAAATTATTGTAAGTTGTATAAGACTAACTTATGATCCCTACCATTAGGATTAGTTGTACGAAATTGTATAGATGTGGTACAAAATAGGTTTTTCTTTAATTTTTTTTGTGTTTTTAGGTTCTAGAAGGATTATAAAGATTCCAATCACATGGAGGGGGATATTAAGACTTAATATAACTCCCTATGATAATTTATTTATTTATAATAACTCTTTGGTTCACCAACAAACAAATTCATCTTAGCCAATCAAAACTGGCATAGTGAGCATGATGGTGAGAAGTGTGAAAACTTCAAGTGGATGGATTTTTAAGGTATTATTTAGTAGTATAAGTCAATGGAGAGTCTTTACAAGTATCATCCACTCCTTCCCATGTATTTTCATGGAAAATTTAAGCCAATTTTGAGGCCAAGTGTGAGGGGTGGTTGAAAAAGGAATTTTCATAGAGTGCAGACAGTGATAGCTCATTTCCAAATGATTTTAGATGACCAAGAATAAAATCAATTCATAGAGAGGCATACTTGAAAACCTTCCATTTAATTATAATCATTATACCTATCCCTAGTTAGTTTTGGGACGTTCAAATAGGGCTAAATCATGAAGGTAGTTTTTTTAGCCAGAATGAGAACTTCTATGCCACATTTCAAGAGTTTCATGACTTGGAGTGACACTTATGATTCTTGACCTTGAATTTTTAAATTCACATATTATTTTGATGCATATTTAACTCCTTTTCTTAGATTTACAAGTGTCCTTATGACCTTTGGACTTATATCTTCTCCTCTCTCTCTCTCTCTCTCTCTCAAGTTCTATAAGAACTAGCCATTTTGGCCTTTGTAAACTATGTTCCACTTGAGTATGGTGAAGTCTTGCTCATTTGCATACCACGGATCAATAAATATTACTTATTTTTACCTCTTAAATGAATATTCATAGTGTTTTTTACTTTTATTATCGATATTTCTTAGTGATAACTCTTATTTCCTTAGCATATTGTCTCATTTCTCTCACCTATTTACAGTTAGAAAGCTTCTTCTTACAGGTCATGTGAAGTGTTCTAAGAAGTGTCAAGGTTGAGTGTGTTATCCTATTCAATAGTGTCATTATAGACCTCTTGTCTATTCCTCCTAGCCTAAACATTCACCATATACTCATAATGAAACATTGATGTGAGAAGATGTAGATTGGAGAAGTGTATGTTTGGTTAGTCCATTGTTCTCATGTGTAATATGCAACTAGTTGGTAGTCATCAATCAATTTACCTCCCTTAAGATAGTTTTATTTCCATTTTCTCTCCCTTTTCCCTCAAAAATTTTAGGTGTAGTATTTACTTAAAAGTGGTACATCAAGGGTGATATTCCTATCTAGAGATTCACCTCATTCTTAGGCTCACCCACAGCCTAGAGGTGTTTCAATTATGCCACTTAGATGAGGAGGGCTGAGAAATCTCCTTAAAGGGTGAAAATCCAAGTGAAAATAGGTACTAATGATCTTGACAACATCCTAAATAGTCAAAATAATACTAATGACAAATCAGGCCTTGGTTTCAATGGAAATCAAAAGAAGAATACTAATGTGATCAAAGAGAACTAGACTCTAAAATTCAATGTTCAATCAAGTTTTGATGGTGACAACATTCTAAATACTAATCCTATCAAGAAGAATAATCCTATAAGGTATGTTAATCATTTCAATGGTTATTTTTATTCATGTAACTAATTTTTCATAGAATAAGGCATTATAGAAGACCATCCAAGAATGAGTATGTATGGAACTATGAGGAGAATTATTAGTCAAGTGGTATGAGAAATGGTACGTTTCCATCAAAATGAATAGTATGTTTCAATTGTCATAAGATTGTTCATATTTAAAAATTATATAATCATGGATTATAAAGTCAACACAAGAAGGTTGAGGCCCCTAGAATGCAAGAAAGAAGACAAAGTAGTGAATGGAAACCAAAGGAAACTAAGGTAAATGATAACCAGTCTGCAAGTTCAAGTAGATTATTTGCCATGGTGGAGAAATGCTTAGAGGAAATGAAGCACTGATAATACTCTCTACCATATTATTTTATGGATTAAGGATTCAATACAAAATGACCAAGACAAAATTGTGTTTAAATGGAGATCAAAGAGGTCAAGCCTAAAAGGATCATGAATAAAGTTTAGTCTAGCAAGGACATGGAGATCTAGGAATATCCTAGATTTATGTTGTTATAAGTATCTTAGAAGAGAGGTTAATCCATTAGGCTTCATAGAGGCACTGAGCTAAGTGATCAGAAGCATGAAGTATGCTTGATCTTAGGGGGAGTTTTAAACTATATGTTTCAAGATTCAAAGATCAATCATTAGTCTAATTAAAGGTGTGTTTCAAAAAAATGAGTTACAAAACATTTGTATGATAACTTAATCAAACCAAGTAACATTCTTGATAGTGTATAAATAACTCATGTAGATAAGGGGAACCAATCATGCTTCAAGATCATATGTGTTTTCCAAGAAGGTTTGTAGTACTTAATTCTGAACCTAATCTATGTTGAGTTGACGATAAAGAGAGAGATAGAGAGAGAATGTTTTTGTTTAAAAATAAAAAGTGTATTTTTTAGGTATAAGTATCATTTATTTTTTTAAAAGGACCATTTTTCATTAATTTCAAAGGGGGAGAACTTTCCAATTTGGAAAAAGGTAAGTTTGAATAATGTCCAGCTTGGTGAGATAAGATTGATCAGTTATTATTGCATGTTTGCCATCAATGACAAAGGGGGAGATTATTGATGTATGTTATTATTTTTGTCTTAATAAATTATTGTTTTCATTTATTTCAAAGCTAATTAAGTATCATTATTTATTCAAGAGATGTTTTTGTGAATATGCATGACATATGTTCTTGATGGTTTAAGTAATAGTCTTAAGGAGCATTATCAAATCATGAACATGTATATGAAGTTGGTAGTCTGGTAAGATGAATAATCAAAGGTATGCTTTTATGTTAAATTATTCCCAATATTTTATATAAATTATTGAAACACTCAATAAATTTTTTAAGTAAACATTCAAGAGTTTGGTTTTAAGACTAAGCATCCAACTAGACTAGTCCTAGACTCTACCTAACCTAATGAGGAATCTTGAGGTGTTATCCAAAATGTAAATCATTGGTATAACATGTGATAATTTTTTTTACATTGTGTAAACATGTTTATAATTTTTATAATCCTTTAGAGAAGGTTTCTAGGTCAGTTCTTAGCATTAGTCTTTGCTTGAGAGACCTAGTGAGAAGACATAAGCTTGGTGCCTTAGTGAGATGAGCAGTACGAGGGTTGTGAGGAGAAGGTTAGTATTATGTGAGCATGGTATATGGATTTATTACATGATTATGAGGTTATAATATTAGTACAATAGGTTTCAAGGGATGGTCAAGTTCTATGTATGAATGATAGCTCAAGGCCTAATAAGCATAGAGACCTAATGTGGCCTACTGAGGGGTTAAGACCATTTACCAAGGTGATAGAGATAATTATATAATTTTAAAATGTGTGTGTGGTTTTTTAAAGTATTTGTAAAAAAATATAAGTCTTAGACCAAAGGATAAATCATGAAGTTTGTTTTTGAGTCTTTCTATGTACACAGAATGGAGTTTTCAAGACCTGAGAAGAACTTTCTTATGCTCATTGGCATGTGAAAACATTGCATGAGATGATAATAATTTAATGGAAGTTTTATTATGTTCCTATCTCAAATTTCCTGACATTTGTCTTGGATTTTATGGGAAATCCTTTATGAAAGATTGTTAAAAAGGTAAGGCAGTCAAAATTTTCCTAAAACCCTTATAAAGACCCAATGATGAAGATTTTGTTTTTGAGTGACCAAAATGGATTTTTAAGGATAATGTGATGATTTTATCACATATAATACTCTCATAATTACCTCCATGTGGTACTTTTCAGACAAATTAGTGTGTGGAAGCTATAGGAAATCCCTTGTTTCTCAAAGTTTTGATATAGTAGGAAGGGTTGACTAGGTCAAAGCATGCAAATGATTGGAGATTCAATCATGAGACTTGTGTTTGTTATCCATGGTGTTATTTTGAAAATATATATCCTATTTTTAAACTATTCTATTAACTCATGTTGGCCTATCACTAAAATGGGCTAATAGTGGAACAATGAGAAAAGACTAGTCAGAGGGAGAAAGTGATTAGGGAAGGCTTAATAGGCCCAATTTGTGTAAAATTCCTCATGGATTATTTTTATATGAATTTTATCTCTTAAAAATTCCTTTTTATTGGTTCCTAAATAGATAAAAATTTTGTAAATTTCATTCATAGGTTGTCCTATCAAGTTCAGTTGTGACAATGAAATCGAGGACTATGAGATTGGTTTATATGACAAATACTAGTACTAAACCTTGAAAACCAGATGTTCCAAGATTATATAATAATTTTTAAGGATTAAAAAAACCCATATGGTAATCACGAAATTACACACATAGGTTTTCTAAGCCTTAATTAGTATGACTGTGTTTTTTGAGTTATAGATAGTTTTTTGTGTATGAGTGAGAATGTTGTTCCTAAGTATTTTTGCATAGATTTGATAAATACAATGAACATAATTTTTTTATATAGGTATCATATGTTAATTTTAATATATTTTTATTCATGAAAAACCCCTATGAAAGTGTTAACATTCAAATGTTCTTGACTGGTTTTTGAAGCTTATGAGCAGTTCTGAGTGAGCACTTGAAAGCAAGTTGTTTTAGATGTTTTGAATTGTATGATGAAATATAATGGAATTTGTGATGACCATAAGGTAATTTATATTATATTAATTTGGTTTTTTTCTTATTATATGTGGTGAATTTTAATGTTTGATTCATATTTGAAAGATAGACTTTTTGGCAATGAGAAGGCTTAATTGTGAGTAGACCTAATTGGTTGGTTCAAGTAGTGAAATGGGCCAAATGGTGTTGAGGACACAAGTTTATATTATTATGGGTCTATTTTAGGCTTATTTGAAGTTTTTAATCCATTATTAAAGTTTATAATTGTTTGAATGTGGTCAATGTGTAATGTGTGCCTTGAGAAGGCCTAATTGCATTAGGTCTCCATTAGGCCTAATGATGGATTTAGTCCTATGGATAATGACCAACATATTTAATATTTGTTTCAATTTAGAAACATGTTTTTTGATATATTAAAATGGTGATACATGTATGGATAGGTTCATTTCTGACCAAGGTGGGTGAGAGCAAGAGTCAAGTATAAAATAAGGCTTAATAGGCCTAAGTTTACTAGTTAGAATATTAAGCAGATGAACGAATGAGATAGGTGTTCAAAAACTAGGTATAGGTGTTGAATACCATAAAATAGGTATGGTTAATATGTCATTAATTTCTAACCATATTTTTACAGATGATAAGTAAGTTCATTTGACCTAATTCTACCAAGAAGTTGGCTAGTTGAGCGAAAAAGCCTAATAGGCTATTTGAGAGAGAAAGAAGAGTGAGAAGTGGAAAATAAGGTTACCATCTACATTTGAGTAAGAAACATGTGTCCAATGGTGATCTAAGGTAAAATTTATCTGATTTTGTGCTAATTTACCTAGGATTTTGGTGCCTCTTTGCAAATTGATTCTTATATAAGACTAGTTGAGTGGATGCTTGACTAGCTAGGGGTTGAAGCTCCTTGTGATTTGGTGATTCACTAAACTTTTGATATTGAAATTATAGGAATGTATTCCATGCGCATTATTTATTGGGTTTTATCCCCAAATAGGGTTTACCACATATCTCTTGTGTTCTCTTGTGATATGCTTGTATATTTATTTATTTATGCATTGATCATTATTTGTATGTGAATGAAAGCTTCATGAATGATAAGTGAAATTTGATATATATTTTTAATAAATTTATTCACCCCATACCTATCCCCCTCTTAGTCGATTTATCTCCAATATCTTCCCCTTGTTGGTGTGTTACAACTTGAGGGATGGAGTAAGGGTTGGGGAATATTGAAAATCTTCTTAGCTTGGCCTTTAACACCTCTTACTTCTTATGATACACCAAATTTTATGAATATTACCACAAATTTTCATGTGTACTAAAACCTAAAATACTATAATAACATAAAATTATCCTAAAATAACCTATCACATCAATGATTAAAAAATATGCGAGTCAATATGAGAGTATAAGGGAAGATGTTTACCACTTCTAATCTGCATGAAACCCCTGATGACACTCTTCACAAACTAAAATAAAGAAACAAACTACAATAAGGTAAGAAGAATATGATAAAAAATCAAGGTGAGTTAAGTTTACACTTATTTAGATCAACCATTTAAAGCTTCCAATTGAATACATCCATATAAGGAGGTATAACCAATCATATTATTGATTAATACACATACAAAAGAATAAGGTTGCACCATACTACTGGTGTAAGGATCCATTACAATGCCAAAATTAGGCATACATATAGGAGAATTAATGTGTGTGTGTGTGTGTGTGTGTGTGTGTGTGTGTGTGTGTGTGTGTGTTTGTGTGTGTGTGTGTGTGTGTGTGTGTGTGTGAGAGAGAGAGAGAGAGAGAGAGAGAGAGAGAGAGAGAGAGAGAGAGAGAGAGAGAGAGAGAGAGAGAGAGAGAGAGAGAGAGAGAGAGAGAATTCAAGAGCCAATGATGGTTTTAGATTACTAATGGATAAGTTAAAATAAATAAAACCTACCAAAGGACAATTATGAGGTCTATCTTCAAAATGTGTGCACTCCATTTGATGACAATCTTCTCAACGTGGCGTAGGAATTATGTTTGGCTTGATGACTCATCCTCAATTTCTTAAAATTGCCTCTTAGAGTGATTAATAAATTCCAATTCATATTATTGGAGTATAAATACCTTAGACACATGTTTAACATCCACATCCCCCACTTTTCCACTTTTATTCTACAATTTTCTTCATAGTTTGCACATTTGCTCTCTTTGAGGCTTATTCCTTCTAACCCTATTTAGACATGAAGCTTCTTGGTTTGAGATATATGAAACACTTCTAGGAAAAATAAATGTATATTTGAGTCCCCTTTATCTTTTTTTGACTTCACCCAAAATTTCATGACCCAATTCTCAACGCAGACCCACTTTCTCAATACCCATCTTTCTCAATTATGCATAAAATAATCCTACAATACTACAGACCATAAAATTTCATATATTAATACTCCAAAAAATAAAAAATATTATTATAAACATTAAATAAGGTCATATAGAAAAATTTTAGGCAATTTTGTGGGTTAAAACTCAGATTATGTAAGTTGCAAGCTTTCTAGATCTAGGTTGGTCATGTACAAGCCTGAGTAAGCTGAGAGAAAAGGAAAATGGGTGGGGAGAGCTATATGGAACTTATAATAAATAAAAAACCTTTATTATGTCTTCCCAAACTTATTTAAACTCCTTCAACAATTGTGTTTTTATGATCAACCTCAATGAGCTCCAACCAAGTAAGAAAGAATTTTTTTTTGTGTAAAATAGGACTGTGTCATGGCTGTAGGTATTATTTGGTATTTTAAATCATATTAAAATAATCCTCATCCATTTCTAATTCTTATCATGGTTTAGACACACCTATTTGATCAATCCTAACTCCAAAATCAATACAAATCATTACATACTTTCTCTAGTTCTTGAAATTAGGCTTAGAAAAGGGATTCTTAATCAGGCTTGATGGTCTTATTTTTGTTTGATGCTTGTTAAGGACTCAAAAAAGGATTTTTTTTCAATTATATTAATTTTATATCCCCTAAAAACCCTCTCAACATCTTATCATGGCTCTTACCTTTCATTTTTAATTCAAACTATCATCTTTCTTGCAAGGGATGCTTCTCTTGCTTGAAAATGTGGACCTACAAGCTACATACCTATAGGTCTACATTATTTTCAATCTAAGCTATTGATGATGTGTTTTTAGGTATTATAAACCCTATAAAAACATAATACACCCCACAAACCTACTAAAAAAGGTGAAATCCTTCCTTAAGACATTTAAAATGTCTACTCATACATATTTTTCCCTGTACAGTTATGTTTGGTTCCCGTGACTGTAATTTACTCTTTTAGGCCATTTGATTTAATTTTTAACATTAAAAAATAGAACCAAATATTATTTTATGAATTTTTTCATGCCTTTGATAGGTCTAAGTTACTTTGATAACTTCTATAATCCTACAAAATCATGCTTCTTTGGTGCTTGCATAATTCATTTATAAGGTTATAGGTATAATTTGACATTATGAGCACTAAATAGGAATGAGTGTTTTATGATAACTTGTTCATATGGTGAGAGGGTTAATCTATCTAATAACATCCTCATTTCACCCTAAAAATCATCAAACAAATAATGATCTTATCATTTACACCCTTGAAGGCCTATTAGTTGGTTGTTTACACTTGAGGCCTTGTGAGAGTAGTCAAACTAATATTATTGATAAAGTTTGTTTAGGTGTCTTGAAACCCTATATTTATTTTATAGGTGATTTATTATTTCTTGAGTATTTAGAAGAATATTCATTTATGACACCAATTTGAAAAGACCATTAGAGGCATCTAAGCTTCCTTGACAATTCTTCTCAACATGAATCTAACAAGAGTGCTTATAAACACCCTCAAAATCTACTTTAAACTTGTTATAAGTCTTTTTTTATGATCATGGGAGGCCGTAAATAAAATTATCCAATGTTCCCAAAGGTATACTATATATCCTCAGGCCTTATATGACCTTAACAAGGTCTGCAACTAGGTTTCCTATACAAAACACACATGCAATCTTCATTTTGGCCTATATTGAGGGAATTGGCAGTCTGTATATCAATTTAAGGTCCATTAAAGGGATTATATAAGTCCATATAACCTCTTCCCATACTCAACAAGTCCTCACAATTGGTCAAGTTGCTTTCACACAACCAAATCTTTAAAAATAATCCCAAAACTACCACATCTAGGCCATTTTATGTAACTTTTACTCTTCACACGTTATAAATAATGATATAGTATGGTTTTATAGGACTATTAATACCATTTAATATCTTAAACACACATTAATTTTCATCCATTGATCTTACAAACTCATTGTGATAAGAAAAACCATGCCTATGGGGTTTTGGGATGTTTAACTTGTTAATAATTGTTCATAAAGAATATAGCTTAAAATCCAAAACTAATTCATATAATTTCAAGTTCATAAGGGAACCTATACACCCCCAATAGTAGTGGATCCAACTCTCTTTTTTACTTCATGAAATGAACTCCTAGAAATGGCCTTCACTAACTTGCAAAGAGATCGATGGAGAAACAGGGTGGGATTTCAATATTTTTGGACCTATAATTTCTTTAAAATAATGGAATTTACTTGGATAAGGTAATATAATGCTTCCAAAATTTTAAAACCATTTAGGCACAAGATCTTTTTTACTTCTCAAGTTCATAAACCTTCTTGAAACAACCTCTTTGGGAAAAGATGAAACAGAAACCTACATTTTAACTACAAAATTAATGTTCTCTAATCATGTTCTACCACTTCCCATATTTAATGTGTTTTTACAAGTTTCAATTATCCATACAAATCATCATTTTGACCTTGATCCACTTGACAAGCCTTATAATGCATGGCAAGGTATAAAATGCTTTCAAGAGGGTTAGTACAAACCAATATAAACCAAATAGTAATAAGTCATTTAATGCCTTGATAAATGATTATTCCACTCTAAAAAATTCTATTTGGACTAACCTATACCTTCATGAATTTTGATAATGAAGTCCTACACAAGGAAATTTTAGAAACAAGCAAAAGACCATAGTCTTCCATTACCTTAATTTCTCCAAATTTACTTTAGTCTCTCCAAAAATAGTCATTAAACTCTAATGAAATGGATTAATGAAAAGACAAGGGGACTTTGATTTGCTCTTCTAGACCTTACAAAGGACCCTAAGACGACCAAACACTTGACAAGACATCTCTTATGACAAAGCTTGCTCAATAGGCCAAGACCAAAAACTCATCAAAATATCATTAACAAGGTTAGGGAAGATTATAAACAAAGTTTTGAATTAGTCCCACCTATGGCAACCAATTTTGGTTAACACGTATCTTAAAAAATATGTTTTGGTATCAAGAAGTGAAACTATTCATTTGAGATGATACTCTACCCTATCTCTAATCCTACCTCGCCCATAGTCATAACAATCAGGGAAATATAAATTTAGTTAATGTCAAGGCCTAGGTAAACCTCAATGTACAACATATAAGCAAAAAAAGTAAAATTGATTATTATTTGGGTACAACTCTTTGTAAGCAACAAGCCTAAGGTAAATATGAGAGGTCCCATAAGATGAAAAGTGCAGTTGTTAACAAAGTAATTGATGATCCTATGGTTTTGGGTGTAACTAGGAAAATAATTTCTCCTTACAACCTATTTAGGTGTGATCTTTTGTATATGCTTCAATACAATAGTGAGACTCACATTCTATATTAACTATGCTTCATAAATCTACTAGAAGTCTTTGGGATATAAGGATTATAAAATGGTTTGATAGTAAGGAAAGAAGAACCTTTGATATAATCATCTTGTCCCTATGATTATGGGAAAAACTATAGAATCCTTGTCCCATCTCAATCCTAACAATGTGAATTATTTTTTATTGCTTGGGAGACTTTGGATTTGTGTTCTGGGTATTGTAACTTAAACCTTGTATAGATGTTTATAATTCATTCATATGAATACGATTTATTCAATTATAGCTAATGTTAACCCTTTCCAACATTGGAAAATTATCGAACATCAAGAGTCTTTCATGCTACATTTAGAAAGGAATCAAATATTTTTTTAAAAAAATTGACATTGTATGTAGAGTAAGAAACAACATTTGAGTTTGGAGAATGTGGTGATTCCAAAGAAGAAATTGATTAACATTAAAGATGAATTAGTTGACATTGATGAAATATTAAGAAGTTTTAATTTCACTATTATAATTATAGAAGAGTACACTTTAGATATGGACATATTCAATGTGGGATCTCTTTACCTGAGTTTTATGTACAAAATATACAAACAATGTTCTCATACAAGGAAAGCTTAAAAAATGTGGGTTTGGATTAAGATACGTGCAAAAGATGAGTTGAAAAGCTAAATAAATTAGAAATACCCAAACAAGACATAAGATAACCCAATATTACCATTTCCCATGCACACATGCATGTAATTGATTATTTTAATAATGTCTTCTTTACACATTCATGATGATGTAAATGATTTATATGAAAATTATGAGTATGTTATGAGTCTTAGTTCAAATTCCATCATATGGGCCCTCTTATTGACTTTTATCCCTTTAAAATTCCCTTGTGTACCTATTTATCTTATCATTTTTTCTACCTTTTAAATCATAATTGTTGGAAGTTGATATGTTTGCTAATATTGTTAGATTTGAATTCAAATACTAAATATAAATAGACAAGTTTTATATTCTACTTTTTATTTGTCTAAGTGAACATTCTATTGTAAAACACTGTTAAAATCCTTCCTAAAGTTATCTATGTTATGTAATTTTTATTTTATGGTTCTTCATTATTGATACTTTTGTGTTCATCATAGATCCTAAAACTAAAGCTAAACAGCTAGTTAGTCCTACACTAGTGACTAACACTAACACATGTAAGTAAAATGTTTCCTTATTCATTACAAAATATATAAGTATTGTAGTTTAGATTCACAATATAACAATGAAATAGGAGCCTTCTATTTTCCTATACTTTCACATATAGTAAATATGTTATTCTTCTATTAATTAACTAAACATTTTGTGTGTGTGTGTGTGTGTGTGTGTGTTTTTAAAATAAAAGTAGTATATTTATATAATTACAAAAACCATATAAAGATTTTTTCTCTATTTAATTTTATTATAGTTAAATGTTATATTAGTATAGATATTTTGAATATATCTTTTAGAAAATATTGATGTCTATCAATTTCAAAATTCTTAAATTATTTTTTATTATATATTTTATTAATTAGTAATTTTAATACTTTAATAATAATAATAATAATAATAATAATAAAAAATGAGTGCCAATATATTAATAAATAAATAAATTTTTGATTGATTTATGCGGGAAAACAAACAAAACAACTGCCACTTCTAAATAACAATTGTATAAAAATTATGATCCTATTTTAATGAGTTATATTTTTTAAAGTAATTGGTGAAGGTGGCGCCTCCCAAATGGAGGATACACATTTGACCATTGACTTTCAACAAAAAGAAGAATTGTAAGATGGCAATGGCGTTAAGGGTAGACGCACGAATGATTTGCATGGTCCCCTGTTTATAGAGTTATGTTGCTGACCTTAGCATAATAACCCTCGGCAATATGGCTCACGAAATGCGGATAATAGGGTTTTTCCTTGTAACAGAGTGCTAAAGGGTATATAGGCACCAATACATTGTAAATATAGAATAGAATATTATGAAGCTTTTTTCTACTCTACTGAAAATATAGGTATCAGTCAATGGCTGCAGACGATAGGGCAGCTGAAAAATGCACATCAACCGCCGCACTGGGTCCCTAATGCCACTATGGGTGGCTTTGAAGCATAAATTCATTGTTATAAAACCACCGAAAAATCATCGCAATCCAATGAAGAGTTTTGTTTTTTAAGGGTGGTAGTTAAATAATCACACCAACTGCAACTGCAACTGCAATTGCAATTGCAATGGAAGGAGTTGAGCATGGAAAAAGTGATGATTTAGAGATGGTGGTGGTTCACAAGACTAATGTTCCGCCTGCTCAAGGCACAAGCATGGTGAATGAACTAGGCAAAGCAGTGAAGGAAACCCTGTTTCCTGACGATCCCTTGAGGCAGTTTAAGAATCAGCCTAGGGGGCGTAAGTGTATTCTTGGCCTTCAATATGTTTTTCCTATCTTAGAGTGGGCACCCAAATATTCATTTAGTTTGTTCAAGTCTGATGCTATATCTGGAATCACCATTGCCAGCCTTGCCATTCCACAGGTAATATTAAAGAATAATCATATATTCAGATCATTTTGTCTGTTTTGTTTTGGGCATGATAAATATTAATATGTTTGTGATGATTGATGTAGGGCATCAGCTATGCAAAGCTTGCAATGTTGCCTCCCTTGATGGGACTATGTGAGTATTGTTCCATTATTGTGCCGTATTCCTGGCTGTACTTTCACAGTCCCATTAACGTATATTATCCCAAAACTCTAGTAACTTATTAAGTCGTGTGTGTATATATATATACCCCATGTTAATACAAATTTGATAATATTTTTATGCTTTTACAGATTCTAGCTTTGTTCCTCCTCTAGTATATGCAATGCTAGGGACCTCCAAGGATATAGCAGTGGGTACAGTGGCGGTTGTATCTCTTCTCCTTGCCTCAATGATTACCGATGAGGTCTCTCCCACCCATAACCCTGAGCTGTATATACAACTGGCTTTGACTGCAACATTTTTTGCTGGAGTTTTCCAGGCAGCATTGGGTATTTTCAGGTTTGGACTAATAAACTCTATTTCTGTCTCTCTATGTATAATTTCCTGTTTGCTTTGATTTGAGCGTATAAGTGTCCTAGGGGCCTTCTCCCTCGAATGTCCTAGAGTGGAGTCGAGTGTTCTCCTCTCCCTAAAATCCTAACGAAGTGGAGTGGTACAACCACAGGCTGGGATTCATCATAGACATGCTTTCACATGCAACAATAGTGGGATTCATGGCAGGAGCAGCCACTGTTGTGTCCCTCCAACAGCTCAAAGGCTTCCTCGGACTTCAACATTTCACAACTAAAACGGATATAGTTTCAGTTGTGAAATCAGTTTCAGAACAAGTTCACAAGGTTTCTCCTTAATTTTCTTCCTTTGATTTGATACTTCCATTTCTGTTAAAGTTATACTTCCATTTCAGTTAAAGTTGTTAAAGGGATTCAGGACTTTCTTGATGAAGAATTATGAGTGTGTTGTGCAGTGGAGATGGGAAAGCATTGTGATGGGCATAATCTTCCTAGTTTTTTTGCTGGTTGCTCGTTACATTGTGAGTATTCTTAGCTATTATTGTATGGTCCTACTTTGTAGCATTATTTTTGCCTCTTTGTTATTGATATAAAATATGTATGTTGCAACAGAGCAAGAAAAATAGTAGGCTTTTCTGGATATCTGCTGCCGCTCCTCTGACATCCGTCATTGTAGGCAGCCTGCTGGTGTTTGGCACGAATGCAGAAAAGCATGGAGTGCAAATTGTATGATTAAAAAAAGCAACCAATCCTTTCTTATGAATTTTACCATTGGATTACCTTAAATAACTCATTTCTTTCACACTTATTCCTTCGAAAGTATTTTTTTTTTTCGCTCACCTAGAAATTGGATTGACAGGTGGGGCACCTGAAGAAAGGTCTTAATCCCCTGTCCATTGACCTCTTAGTCTTTCATGGACAGTATCTGATGGTTTCTTTAAAGGCAGGACTAATATGCGGTCTCATCTCCTTGACTGTAAGAGAACAGTCTTTACCTTTTTGGGGGTCATAATTAGTTCTAGCCATGTTTGAAATTGGTTTGCGTTTTTTCCAGTTACCTTTTTTACCATTAGCTGTGTATAATAATATTATATTCAATATTAACATGAAATAAATGCTTTGAGTGATTAATCCAGGGCAACTGGTGTTACTATTCAATTGCATTGATGCAGGAAGGAATAGCGTCCGGAAGAACATTTTCTCTGCTCAAGAACTACCATACCGATGGGAATAAGGAGATGATAGCCTTTGGAATGATGAACATATTGGGGTCCTGGACCAGCTGCTATGTTACAACAGGTTAATTCTTTACTCACTCGGCAAAAACATTACTAGAGTATAGGATAGTGAATCCAATCTAATATCATTTCTTCTACTTGAAGGGTTTCTAACTGCAGCCCTACTTATGTCTGTGTTGCAGGTCCATTTTCCAGATCAGCGGTGAACTACAGTGCAGGATGCAAAACAGCTCTGTCTAATATTGTAATGGCCATTGCTGTTATGATAACTCTATTGTTTTTGACTCCTCTGTTCTACTACACTCCTTTGGTGGCACTGTCGTCTATAATAACGGCAGCTATGCTAGGCTTGATCGATATCCAAGCTGCTTACCATCTCTGGAAGGTGGACAAAATCGACTTCCTTGTGTGCATGACAGGCTTCTTTGGGGTCGTTCTCATCAACGTTGAAGTCGGTTTGATTATTGCGGTAAGTGTAAATCCTATTTCCCTTATTCATAATCATCTTTCATTCTGGTTATCCAAACTGCCAATGAGTTTTGGAAAATGTCTACCTACAAAAATCTTAGTTATGATTTGAATGATTTTTTAAGGTATCCATTTCACTGCTAAGGGTGCTGATGCATGTAACGAGGCCTCATACTGCAGTTCTGGGGAACATTCCTGGAACATCCATGTATAGAAGTACAGAGCAGTATCAAGATGCCACTAAAGTCCCAGGCATTCTCATACTGCGCATCGATTCCCCAATATATTTCGCCAATGCCAACTATTTGAAAGACAGGTTCGTCTTGCATTGGTTTGTCTCTTAGTGATATCTCCACTATTTATAGAAATAATTTGCCTGATGGTTCACATCACTAGCATCAAGGAAAGACTGAAAGCTGATGAAAAAAGGTTAATAATTTGGTTTTGACAGAACCCTGAGATGGATAGAGGAAGAAGAAGAAACCAAGGCCAAGCTCCATCAAGACTACCTACGCTACGTAGTGCTCGACATGGGTTGTCAGTATCTTTCAATTCATTTGAGTGATTATACATTGGGTATGCATTTTCTAACAATGTGGCATCCACTGAATTGGCAGCTGTAACAACAATCGACACAAGCGGAATCAACGCCCTTGAGGAACTGAAAAAGAAACTAGAGCGTCGACAACTTCAGGTGACCATTTCATCCAACACCTGATCTATACAATTAATCATGATTGCCATTAATTTATTGTATGTTTGTACAGCTTGTTTTGGCAAATCCAGCAAGCCCAGTGATGGAAAAACTTCACAAATGCACATTTTTGGAGGTGCTAGGGAACAAATGGCTGTTTGTCACAGTGGCTGAGGCGGTGGTTGTTTGCAACTCTCTGCTTCAAGATGAAAAAATCCACAACGCCAACGACAACCACAGAAACAACCAAGAACGCTGGGATCACGGTGAACGATAGTTTCCTCGCAATTTAAAAATGATGCCGCTCTTAATAATATTTTACAATATATTAAGATATAGGAAAACCAATTACACCAATTAGGAATGGGATTTTCCCATTATCAGAGGATCCAAAGACCAACAACTCAAAGTCATTTTCGTGGTCGGTTATTGACAGCGTACAATATAGTCATTTAATAAACATTTTAAAATTTGTAACAGCTGTTTAATATTTATGGCGTACGATAATCATATTCACATTACTTTGATTTTGGTCAGCTTGGCTTGATAGTAGACCTATTTAGAGTAATTCACACTCGTTTTACAATAACGATTTTAGAGCTTTGTAAAAATAAAGATTGTAATATAATGATCGTCTTTGAGTGTATTTATGGTCACCATTCCTTCTCCAGGAATTGCACGGGTAACAAATCATTGTAATCGTCAAAGAAACTTACGGATAACCTCACACTGCTCTTTTAATTAGCGGGAAAAAAATAAAATATGCATAGATTCTTCTTTCGCATGGATAATAAATTATTATAGTTGTTATAGAGAAAATTAGACACGTGTTTTAATCAGCGAAAAATATGTGTACAGATTTTTGTTTCTCATTGAATTGTATGGGCAACAATTCATTATAATCATCATAAAAATTTAAGTATAATTAAATAATTGTATTCGATAGTGGTTTTAATCAATAAATAAATATATAAAGTTTGTTAATAAATTATAAAGTAACAAATTATTACAATCGTCATAAAAATTAAATATAATTAAAGAATTGTATTCAACATTGATGTTTTACACACATCAATCAATAAATTACACAATCATAAAAAAATTAAGTATAATTTGAAAATCGTATTTGACACGTATTTTAATCAATGAAAATATGTATATGAAGAGATTTTTGTTTTATTTTTTAAGAGATGTTAGGTATGATTTAAGCTTAGCGGGTATAACTATTTATGTTTGAAACATTGAAGTTATTGCATTTGCTCATTTTTTCCATAAATAATAGCATAATAAAGCTATGGCCTCATTTTTATAGTTTATTAGATACCCATTTATGATTGTTTTAAGAAAACATTACCCTTGACTTTACATTTGTGACTTATAATTTTCTATGTTAGTGTAAGATATCTTATTTACGATATTAGCAGTTGTCTTGAAGGTGAAAGTTACATTGGAAGAAATGTATATGTAATTTTCATGATTTATTTTGATAAGTGTTATATTTTATTTGTGGAGTATATTCCCCTTTTAAGTGTATGATGTGGGCACACATTACTGCATGATAATTAAACCTACCTACTCTCCCTGCCACCTAGGAATGGAGCACCTTAACTAGCGGTAACATTGGTATTTTTGATTGACGTGTCTGTCAAGCCCACTAAATCGGACAAAGTCTAGCACTCACAGTAGGGATAACATCTATTAACAATACATTAAGGCAAAAAATAATGATTAAGGAAAATGATAGGGGTTAAGGAAAATGATAGTGGTTAAGCCAAATGACAGTGGTTAAGTGAAATGCTAGTTATGAAATAAAATGTTAATATTTTTTGAATGCTAACTTGTTACTTGTGCACCTTTCCCCTATTCAAAGAGTATACCAATTTTTGTTTTCCATTACAATATTCATTTTCTACCTATGCAAGAGCCTGTATCCATTCTCTATTAGCCATTACCCGATTCCAAAAGCATGAACTGTAGGAGCATCCCCGGGAAGGCATTTTACTATCCAAAGTGGTAGCTATAATGAATAGCATTGTCTTCATTGTTGAATCCCCAACCCTTGAGCATAATATCGATTTAGCATCTCAGAATCCCATGTCGTAACTAGATTACATAATACATTTGAGTTTGTTTTATATTGATTATATTATTGATTACATGAAGGAATTAATGATTAGCTAGAGAAAAATCATTCATGCAACACATAGTTTATTGAATAGTTTATGTAATTAGGATATGATACATATAATTTAATTAATGCATATGAATATAACACATAATCATTACTGGATATGATAAACATAAATTAATTTGAACTTTGTACCTTTCTATTCTAGCTTTATATTGTAAATGAATTTGAATGCTTAGAAATTCAACCCTTGTTGTGTACATACAATCAAATATAGTTATAACCACCGTCAACATGAGTTTCGTAATAGAAGATAGATGCACATTTAAACACAGAACAAGTTAAGATCCTAAAATAATTCCCAAATAAAAATATTGTTATGGGTTGAAGCATTTAACAATGCAGTCAATGCCTTGTTATAGGAGGTAGACTATAGGAGTGTGAGTTCTATTGGAAGTAGTAACTGACATTGAATAACTTATGTGTTCAATGAATTTTATGTAGCATATCTTAATTACACAAACACACAAAAAAAGTTATGCATTTAGTGAATGGTTATGCCCTCACTAATCAGTAATTCCTTTAAGTAGGCAATGATATAGTCAACATTATACTCCTCAATTCTTCAGTGATAATTGTCCTAATATGAAGGATGGGCTTGCAAAACACTTATGTTCATTTTTATTTATAACTCAATCAAGCTAATAATAGAAGGTTCATGGAAAACCATTAACTATATTATTGACTGCTTGAACCCCCTAATGGTATGCCTACTTGGGAATGATTTTAGGATCTCACCCTATTCTATGTTTAAATGTGCATCTATCTTTTGTGAGTTAGCTATTCCGTTGATTTGAGATATGAATGTATATTTGTAATGTTTAATTTCCAATTACTAATGGAAATACTGACATAGGCTATGGATATCTCAATACAATGTTTGTCTCACTATGTTATGTTTCTCTTAACTTAGTACTCAATATTCATCTTTCTTGTGGGGTTGTAAAACACTTATCAAGTTAATAATAGAATGATCATGGTAACCCATTGACTATATTGTTGACTGCTTCAACCTAATGGTATGCTTATTTGAGAATGATTTTATGCTCAAGGATTAGATATTCAAAAATGTAGACAATAATTATATGCCAAATGAATGATTATGCCTTAACTAATCATGAATACCTTCAAGCAGTCAACAATACAATCAACATAATATTCCTCAGTTCTTTAGTGATAATTCTACTAATATGAAGGATGGGAATGTATAATTGTTTATTATGGGCTTGAAAAACACTTGTGTTCATTTTCATTCATAACTCAATCAAGTTAATAATATAAGCTTCATGGAATTAAACATTGACTATATTATTTACTGCTTAAACCCCCTGATGGTATGCCTATTTAGGAATGATTTTAGGATCTTACTCTATTTTATGTTTAAATGTGCATCTATCTTGTGTGACTCAGCTATCCTCTAAAATGATGATAAGAATAGATGTTTCTACTGTTTAATTTCCTATTGCTAATGGAAAGATTGACATATGTAGTGGATATCTTAGTACTATGTTTCTCTCTATGTTATGTTTATATTAACTTAGTACTGAGTATTAGTCTTTCTTATGGGATTGTAAAATACTTGGTATTATTTTTTGTTCATAACTCTATCAAGTTAATAATAGAAAGATCATGGAAACTCATTAGTTGAATTGTTGATTGGTTCAACCTGATGGTATGCAACTAACTTATTTTCATTAGCATATTAGGGTGTGCCGACTTATTTTCATTAAAATTAGATGTTTATATGAATCTGGAATATGCTTATGTTTTCTAAATGTGTTATATTTTGCATAGGATTATGGATAACATATATGTCTTGAATATTTATGTTTATTATGATACAAAAAATGCATGTTTCAAATATGTGTATATTATTTATGGTCTGAGGAAAGAAGTGATAACCTCTAATTCTGATCTAATTATTGATGGTAGTAAATTGAATAGTTCATACTATGCAGTTCTTTTTCATGGTCTCATGACTCTTTATGATTAGAATGTAGAGAATTTGATTGTTGAAAGTAATTCTAAATCAATGTGTGAGCAAATGTCTAGTAAGATTTATGTCAGAGATGAAAAATTGGTCACACTTCATAAACAGGTAGAGTCACTTGTATGTCAATTTATCGATGTGAAGATAAAATATGTACATGATGTTTGGGATGTGAAAGCAATGACAAAGTGGTGTATAACAAGCAGTGGTGGTGCTTCATCTAGTGGTACTAGCATGGTTTTGCCACTTATACAGTTATAAGACACTATTAATGAGCCTCTTTTGCCACTTTTTGAGTCAGGTTTGAATACAAATGATGAATAACATACAACATCATTGGAACTACATACATGAGATGTGGTCAATTATGCCAAATCACATATTGTGAGATGCCTAACATGCAACTCTATTCTAGAGTTTTGAGGGACTAGAGAGGGCATATGTGTTAGTTTATGGAAATTGTGATTACTTATTTGTGATATTTCCATTATATGTGTTATGTGTATAATATTGGGGTATTTCATGGGAAGTAGGAAGGAACACAAGAATGTATGTATAAACAATTATTCGAGGCTCTCTCTTGGTATAGAGTACTTATCATGTCAAGTTTTTATCAGTATTATAAGTGAATGAAAGTTTGGTTATATTCTTCAAAGTTTTTTTCATTATACTTAAGTATTACAAGTGATATTAGTACGTCTTATTATATGTGATTAAGATAGTAATGGCTGAAAATCTCAATTGATGATAATGATTGCATCATCACTACATGTTTCATTGGTAAGAAATTCCTTTGTCTAGATAATAAGCATGGGTCTTGTATCAAGGATGTAATAACTTAGCACATAAATATTGGAAGTATCAATTTACGTATTTTATAGAACCCCCAATTCAAGCTTCATTTTGTTATTTCCAAACCTATTAACAGTGCCAACAAGCTATACTATTATTTAATGTTTTTTATAGATTTTATATTACCATAGACAATAAATGGATAACATAAATAAAAGATAACTTTGAAATCAAATCATACATGTTAAATATATCATGCACCATCAAATCATCCATACTTAATTTATCCAATTCAACACACATGGTGTTAGTAAATTTTTCAAATTTCACATTCTTTTGAGGCATGCATATTCATATTTTGTGAATTTCCCAAACTATAATAACTACTTTAGTTAACAACTACTGTTAAATGAACCATATAAATGTAAATATCAACAACTACAATGAAATTAACCATAATAGAAGAACACACTAATTATGAGCATTATTATCGATGTTTGGAGTTAGGAAGTATGGATGTGGTGGGATTTATTATAGGGCAAGTCAAAAGATGGATTGCAAATTTTATCCACACTTTGATCTCTTCCTCATAAATTTTATTTTGTCTTACATTCCTATAATGATTTGATTCTAAATTAATAATCCTATCACTTTCCACATCTTCATATACTCTTAATGATGCAATTTGATCCTTAAGCCACATCTGAGCCTATAGTTTTTCTTTCTTTACATGTTCAATACAAATCTTTAGCTCCTTGTTCTCATTTTTTGAAGATGATATGGTTGTATTTATTCATTCAATGCTTTCCTTCAAGTTTTCCTCCCTTCCTTTGATAAATTTTTCCCATTTCTCCCATACATCTAACCTGGTCTTCAAATGCCTTAGTTCACATTCTCAAAAGTCGTCATCCACCTTTGCATTCATTTATTCAAGACTTTCAAATTGGTCCACAAAATTACTTGGGGGAGTGGGATTAGGATTCTTGGAAGCTGAGATTCAGAAAGTATATGACACTAACAACATAAATAGACATCTAGTCCTATAAAGGGATGTCAACTAAAGGTTGATTGTTGGGATCACAATATTCACTCAAAATGTCAATCAATTTTCTCTTGACATCTTCATTGGTTTTTTCCTTTTATCTTTATTTTTTTTCCATTATTGAACAAACGAAAACATTTTAATAAAATTCAACATGGAGCTTCATTGGTTACTAATTTTTTTTTAGTAAAATAGAAAATAGTAGACCATTATACACAATGTGAAGGGTATTATACATACAAATAAGATGCAAGACATTATATAGATTGTAATAAGATGTAAAATAGTAGAACATTATACAAACTAATGGTTAATTAGTTCCTTTCCTTTATGTATAAATATGGATAATAGTAGACCATTACACATAATGTAAAGGGTATTATACAGACAAGCAAGATTTAGGGCATTATACAGATTACAATAAGATGGACTATACTATACTAGTAGACCATTATACAAACTAATGGTCCATTGGATCCTTTCCTTTATGTATCAAGATGCACAATAATGGAACATTACACATAATGTAAAGGGTATTATATAGAGAAATAAGATTTAGGGCATTATACATACTACATAGATATAGCTCCTTTCCTTTCATTTAAGGTCATTAAGAGTGTCTTTTATTCAAAATATAGAGATATATTTGCAATAAGATATTATAGTAGACTTGAATGAGTAAGTGGACCACTTACATTGACACCAAAGATGGATAATAATAGACCATTACATATAAGTTAAAGGGTATTATATAGATAATCAAGATGCATGGAATTATATAGATTGTAAGAAAATGGACAAGCGTAGACCATTATATAGACCGATGGTACATTTGCTCTTTTGTTTTTTATAGTAATATGGATAATAATAGACCATTGAACATAATTTAAAGGGTATTATACAGACAAGAAATATGCAATACATTATATAAACTATAATAAAGGGTGTTATACTACTAGTGAATATATACACTTGATCTATGTATACCATTAAAAAGAATGTAAAGGCTATGAGTTTTCCCTTACCTCCAAAAAAATAGATAAATGTCCTTGCAACTTTGATGTTGTTTTTGTGACTATATAAGTATCCTTTCTGCTTTGATGGTATTGTTGTGACTCTATACCAAGAGGAAACACTGAAATGAGGAAATATGAATGCTATCTTAGGGAGCAGAGGGGTGTTTATCATGATCACTTTATTATTTTTATTGTATTTTATAATAATTTATTTCCATGATGACTTGTGTATGTAATAAGAAATGTATCAAATCTATAAATCAATCCTAGCTCAAAGAAGATAGATCCTACTTACACTTTCGATTGGGGGTACATTAGTTAATCAAGGTCATGACTAATATAGATCCACTAGACTTAATCAAGAGATATATTACCATAATAATATTACTAGGGAGGGTTATAAAGCGTCTAGTCAAGCAAAACTATGCAATAACCCTAACTAAGTCCTATGTTTTTATATTAACTAAACTAATAACAAGTAAAGTAAAAGTCTAATCTAGTGCTCACCAAATATTGTGGCATAAAGTAGGGGTAATAAAAACTAAAAGTAAACATGCATAAGAGAATCCTAATTAATATATGTATAGGAAAAACCCTAATGCATGGAGAGAGAGAATATTATTCAAAAGATATTACTTGTTACTTCTATCTATTAAAGAGAGGAGCAAAGTTAGAGATACTTTCCTGAAAGATGAATCCATCGAGACTTGATCTTTCCCTTGGCCAAAGGTGCTTTGCAAGAGGTTTTTGTGCTTTGTAAAGATCACTAAGAAAGGCCAAAACATCCAAGACTTCTCCACAAGACTAGATTCTTATCCAAGTAGAAACCATAAGTTAAGACTCTTTAAGTAGAATGGTGAAAGAGTAGATTATAAAGAAGCACAAATGAATAATAACTCTTACATAATCTCTCAAAAATGGTGAAATGGATGTGTTTATATATATAGATCTAATCCTAAACCCTTTCAAAAATTTAGGCCAACAAGGTCAACCCGATCGACCTAACATCATAATTGATAAAAATTAACTAGGTCACAAACTAGGTTGGCCAGTGGCTGACCTAGTCCCTAATAGGCTTTATCAATAAGGATAAAAGGTTGATGTGGATGACATAGTTATGTAAACTATTAAAAATAGGTTTAGGTTAGGGAAATGGTTAATGAAGATGGTAAAAGACTAGAGGAGTGTGAAAAATAGGAGTCAAAGCTTAGGATAATATTTTTAAGAGTTGGTATAATTTATAATGAGTGGTAATAAGGGATAAAAATCCTATGAAACACCAATGGTCTGTCCACTCCTTTCTCGGTGTAGCCCTTAGGGTGTGTACTCAAAGAGATTGAGACTCGATGGGTTACTAAAGATAGAAAACATTAGAAATTGATAAAGTTTCAAAATATTATGTGTATACATATGCCCCACTCAAAGCTCATCACATGTAACTTAGGTGTAATAGGGGATGGTGCTTAGAGAAAGAACATAGTAACACACAACACTAAATCTAAGAAAAAATTTGTAATATTTTAAATAAAAAAATAACTGAAATTAAATGACTAAAATTAAAATTAATGCATATCTTGACTTACCTTTATCATTGAATGGTTATCTACTATATTTTTAGTTTTTATTGTGGAGGGCACAAAAATTTCTTTCTAAAAACCCAAGATACAATAATAAATTTAAAAAACAAACGTAGGAAAGCCAAGATAATGGGTGTTATGTGGGCAGAACATACTTGGAAAACTAGTAAGATGAGATGATAAGTGCTATGTTAGACCAAATGAACAAGTCAAAATTTAGAGTAAATTAGGTAACAAAAAATCCAAGGCTAGTAAAGACAAAAAAATTCAAATAAGTAAACCTTAAGTAATAAAGGAAAACTCACCAAGTTAAACCAGGGATACATGTCAAAAAAGATGGTAATCAAACATCAATGTAAAAGCAATAATAATCCTTACTTAAATAAAGATGGGCAAGCAAAATGGTAAAAAAACATTGACGAGTGAGAAGTAACAATCCTTACTCAATCATCAATGGAAAAAGGTGAATAAAAAGGGGGAAAACATTGGTGAGTGAGAAGTAACAAGCCAACCTCACTCAACAATGGAAAAAGTACATGAAAGTAGAAACAAATGCATGTTTCTATAAAAAAAGGGTAGTATAGCATTGACAAATGGTAAAACAAATCAATATATGTCTATAAATGTAAAACCATGGTGTAAAGAAAGTAATCCATAGTTGTTCAAACATATTGTTTTGTTCTAGGGATAGATAAAATCGAAACAAATTAGTGCTCGCATATTTTTAAGATGTGAAGAAGAAGGAAGTATATAAGAGGGAAAAATATTTAGAATCACAAATTTCCTATCAATGGGTGAAATGAAATGGGTGGAGGGTAGAATGAAGTAAAAACCAAGGAAGAGAAACTTGTTATCTAATTCAAGACACTCAAATTAGGTTTGTCAAAACAAGAGGACTTTCAACGTTAAGGACTTTGAAGAACTTATCTTAGCCACATAATTCTTAGGTCAACAAATCAATTATGTAGATCATCCCATGAAGGTTATATGCATGAAAATTAAAATATACCTATTGTCCCATAATGTGTTCCCCATTCTTTAGGACCCCTTATAGAGTCACCAATCTACTATGAAGATTGGGTACTTATATGAGAAAATAGGTAGCACCATAGAGTTTATTGAATTCTCCTATTATAATCTATTGTCATATCGTACCCTAATGGACCTTGTCTCTAGTGTGAGGTCAACTATGGAGTTTGAGATTTTATTGGAGATAGGAAATGTGCTTGTAATCACATCTTTTGGTGTGATATTGAATTTTTTGAGATTTGTATGTTTTAGATTAAGGTAAAAATAGGTTTTGAAGGGACCCCAAAACCTAGAAACAAGGGAAGAAGGATAAAACAATAACACCCCATAGGAAAAACAAACCTAACACCTACTGCTGAGCAATATCAAAAACAGGTTTTTTGAGATTTGTATGTTGCCTTTTATATATCATTTCCTTTTATTTTAAATGATTTGGCTTTTAATTTTCTAGATGGATTTTTCTATTCCTCCATATGGATTTTGGAAACCAAACATGGGTGTTAAAGATGAATTTAATTTGAATACTTAGGACTTGGTTGCTAAGAGGTAACTCAGAGAGCATGGTGTCTAAGAGTCTCATAAAACTTGGTGGAATAAAAGTTCTATCCTGACTTTGACCTTTTTTTATCCAATGTGGAGAGAAAGGAAAGAAAATCAAGAAGAATGAAACATGAAATAATTTAAATTAATTCAAATTGCAAAAAATGTGATAAGGGGTAAAAAAGGGATATAATGATAGTAAAGTGTGATTCCTTATCATAAGAATGAGGGAAATGTAGGAAAATATGCTAACACAGGTTATTATGCAAATTCCATCTATCAAAATAAGCAAAATCTAAATTTGAGAACAAGGATTAAGAACTTATAACCATTGTAAAACACATTCTAAAAATAATAATGACAAGATGGTATTACATTGTAACTCACAAAAGAGAAACCCCAAGGGGTGCTTAATAGTGTGTAAAAAGTATGAAAATAAATAGGATAATAGTACATCATGAGGAATATTGGGTCCTATCTACGATTTTACAATGAAATTCATGAGAAAAAAGGAAACCAAAATACCAAAAGGAAGGACTAAGGTTTGTGAAAAGATAACTTTTTTAGAGAGGGAGACCAATGTAAGTATCCTGCAAAAAGTGTTAGGTATATAGAATATATAAAACATGAAAATAAGGGAAGGATTAGGCAAAATACATTTTGAGGAATTACACATTGGTGCATTTCTTGAAAATATGACCTTCATTGGTTTGAAGGTGATAGGTACTAAGACCAAGAATATCTTTGACTAAATGAGGACCCCACCATTTTTGGGCATATTTACCTCCTTTTTCATGAGTGTAGTCTAGTTTAAGGATAAGATCACTAATATTAAATGTACAAACTTTAACTCATTTGTTATGTTATTTAGAAATATGAGCCTTGTATTGGTGATTGTGTTAGAAAGCAGAAAGATGGTGTTCATAAAGAAGATTGAGAGCATGAAGGTGAGATTTACATAATTATTCATCAAGTATGATACTATGAAGAGATATACAAAGAGAGTGAAGCTAAAATTCTAATGAAAATATGGATTCATAACCATAAACTAGAGAGAATGATGTTTCCCTAGTGGCAGTGTGTATGCTAGTCAGATAGGCCCAAAGAGTAGGATAGAGATGAAGGTGCTAATCCATGGGTTTCAAAAATTATCTTTTAGATAATTTTATTAATAATTTTATTCGTGGACCCAACTTGGCCATTACATTATGGATGATAGGGTGTGGAGAATTTATGATTAATTTTAAATTTAACACAAATGTCGTTTGACATATTTATTTTTAAAATTACCACCATTATTTAAAATGATAGTATGAGTGACACTAAAGTAATAAATGATTTGATTAAGGATGAATTTTTAGATGGTGGTACCAGTGAGATTAAAAAGGTGCATAGCTTTGACCCACTTGGGGAAATATTTGATGGCTATGTTTATAAAGACATGCTCATCTTGAGATCAAGGTAATTTGCCTATGAGATCTAATCCCCACATGGAAAATGGCTAGGGAGATTCTATGATTTGAAGATCTATTAGAGGTGAATGAATTAAATCATCATGAAGCTAGAAAGGATTACACTTTTTAGAAAATTTGATGGAATATTTTTTAAGAGTGGGCAAAATTTTCCCATACCTAAGCATTGTGGGTTGTAGCATGTCCACTACAGTGGCCACTATAAATACCCCTATGTGCTTGTTCAAGAAGAGGAGGAACTTCATCTTGCATAACATAGAGAAACAAGGTATCTTCAGTATTATGATAGTACAAGGATTTTATATCAAAATACATACTTAAAATCTTATTTGCAAATGTGAGTCTTTTCATGGGAGTCTAGGTTGGGAGGATAGGTTTGGTTTTCTAAAAATTGAATGATGTCTTTATACCATGGGCTTTTTTGAATGGTGATGGCCTTAATTTGGCAGACAAGAGAATCATGTGGTTGAGTAGAAGATGAGGATTTTCTTATTTGGATAAGAAAATTGGAATTGGTAAGAACTTGGTGCAGATGAAAAAGAGATGTTGAAGAAGCAAGGGAATTAGAAATGGAATTTTGATCTCGAGGGATAGGATCAATGGTAAAATAAATAAAATATTTGGTGAGAGTAGTTGCAATTTGATGATAAGAAATTATATTCTTATTTTTACATTGGTAATCACCATTGACTTGGCAACAAATTTGTTATGAATCACCTAAAGCATGTAGGTATTGGATATGTAGATCAAGGGTAGCTCTCATACCCAATATTAAAGCTTCATATTGTACCATATTTATAGTAACATCAAATGTTAGGAGAAAAGCTAAAGTGATGATTTTTCCAAGAGGGCTTGCAATAATACAACCTGCCCTAGCTCCTTGAAGACAATTAAGACCATCAATGTGAAGGGTCCAAGTATATTCATGTAAATCGATATTAATTTCAAGAATTTCTTTGATAACTACTTTTTTAAATAGAGAGGATAGTGGATTCATCTAGATTACTTGCTTCAAGATCAAAAATGAAGTTATAGAAGTAATCTTTAAGAGATATGGCTTGGTTGAGACCTTCAAGATAGAGGATATTATCATCGAGAAGATTATCTTGAAGGTAGTCGATAGTAGGTATAGGAGTGGTGACAAGTTGATCAGTGATGATTTGTCCTTTGATAGATTTTTGAGTAATAATTTGAAGATCAAATTCCATGAAAAGGACCATCCACTTACCAATTTCATCTTCAGGAAGGAAGGCATTGGATAAAAAGTGATGAAGGGGATCAAAATGGATGATAACATAAGTGTTCTGATAAGATATATGATGTCAAAGTTTTTTAACTATAAAATATATGGCAAAGCAATCACGCTCAAATTTTGTGTAATGTTTTTCATAATCAATAAGGCTTCAGCTGATACAATAGATGGCATACTCTCTTCTAGTGTCATCTTATTATACAAGTATTGCCCCAATTGATATGGGTGTGGAACAAGTATGTAAGATCAGAGGTCAATCATTTGATAGAGGATGAAAAGTAGGTGGGTGAAGAAATGATTATTTCATATTATCAAATGCTTTTTGACAAAGATCTATCCATTCTAGAGCATTACCTTTCGTAAGAAGAAAATTGATGGAGTGAACATGGTAAGCCATTTTGTGGATGAAGCATCTCATTGCCCCAAGTTTATTGAGATAAGTGTGAATGTCAGGAATGGATCAGTGGATGGGAATGTTGATGATATAATTAATCTTGGCAGCGTCAACGTCGATGCCACAAAAAGAAATTAAGAATCCTAACAATTTTCTAGATGTGACATTGAAAACACATTTGTAAGGATTTAGTCGAGCTCCGTATTTAAGAAGATGTTTGAATATAATGGAAAGATCATAAAGATGAGTCTTGAAACATTTAGACTTAGCAATGAGGTCATCCACATAGGTTTTTACAATTTTTTGAATAATATCATGAAAGATATGGGTCATTTCTCATTGATAAGTAGCTCCAACATTTTTGAGTCCTAAGGGCATTTCAACATAGCAATAGGTGCCCCATTTTGTGGTGAAAGTTGTCTTATGTTGGTCTTTAGGGGTAATGTGAATTTGATTATAGCCTGAGAATCCATCCATAAGAGATAAAAATTCTTAACCAACTATGGAATTGATAATGGCATGTATTGAAGGTAGAGGGAAATTGTCTTTGGGATAAGCAAGATTAAGGTTATGAAAATTGATGCAAATGTGAATAACCATGGTGACCTTTTTCTCAATAAGAACTATGTTATAAACCCATTCAAAATAGTCCACAAGTTTGATAAACTTAGCATCAAAAATTTTGATAATTTATTTATGGCATAAGGTGTAAAATTTGGGTGGAAATTTTTGTTGATTTTGACACATAGGTCTAACATTAGGATAAGTGATGATATTATGTACTACAATGCTAGGTTTGATACTAGGCATGTCCTCATAAGACCAATCAAATATCTCATGATATTTATCAAAAAATAAACTAAATTTATCATGTTCAATAGGTGTGAGTTCATGAGAAACTATAATAGGTTGAGAGCATGATGGATTACCATATTCAATGCGACTAGTTTCTTTGATAAGCATAACATTACAATATAGAAATGATAGCATGCATTTGATAAATAATAAATTGTATTAGCTTGAGGATCGTTGCTAGTGATAAAGTTGTTGAAACAAGGGTAATTGTTTTTGAAACTCCAAAATTTGTGATGTTGCTGAGGTAGTTGAGGTTCTCAGGCATGAAATAATTCAAGAATAGCTTCATCTCTAGGAAAAGTGGGGAGAGGACCATAATACTCAATGTTTACTTTGATATTGATAATCTGATTACCATAGATATTATATTCAGAATGTATCTGATGAACAAATGTGGCCTTGGCATCTAATGTAATCTTAGGAGTCAGAGGAGTAGATTGATCAGATGAGATTGTTGTGTCACTAGCTTATTTGATGGGGAAAGAATTAGATGTAGTGATGGGATATATAGGTGGTAGAGAAGATGCAAGAATCTATAGAGGTTCAAAAGGTAGTATTTGTTCAACCACCCAAGTAGTATCAAGAAGTAGAGTATTAGTAAGAGATATATGACTTTAAGGAGCTAATTCAAAATCCATGGAAATGGTGTGAACATCCCAGTTGAAATCATATATTTGAGCTAAGGTCTTTTTGATAATGTTGAACATCCAAGTCTCAAGATTGAGCTTGGTCCATGATGTAATTATCATCATAGGTTGGAGAAATGGTACATTTTTAAGATCTAGAGGGAGTTTCAAAAGGAGAAATTTTGAGGTTACTAAACTTAAATGGAGACATGACTAGAGTATCTTGGAATAATTTTTCCACTCCATAGTCATTTCATGTTAAGGCATCTTTTGGCTAAGAAGGTTCCTGAGTATTACATGGAGGGAGAAAATTAGTGATCTCATCAATGAGAGAAATAGTGCAATCATGAGGTAATAATGAAGAAGGAAGCCATTATGATATATAAGGAGGTAGCTTATTAGTGTTTCAAGTATGTCACAATTCATTAGGTTCATCATCATCAGAATCAATAAGAGTGACTTGTAAGTCTGGATTAATGTTGATGAATTTAGGAAAATGAGCATTATTGATGGTAGGGATGGTAGGAATGCAATATTGACATTTTATATTAGGAAGTTGAATACTCTAGGGTTTTTAATCAACCTCATGCTTTTACCATTTGCCATTATGTATTATTTTGATGCATTGGCTACCAGAAGAGGCAATATCCCTCATTCTATGAGTCCAAGAGCAATCGAGGAGTGTGTTATAAGATAGGGGTAAATCAAGGACCATAAGTTTAATTCAAATAGTCTTAGGTATGATTTTTAGGAGAATCCAAATACAACAAAGTGGGTTTTTATTATTTTTATCAAATCCACAATGGGTGAGTTTGGTTTACTTGAGATGATCCTTATTATATCTAAGTTGTTGGATAAGCCACAAAGATGTCACATTACTACTAGATCCTTCATCAACTAAAATTTTATGAATAAGGGTACTACTAATGGTTATTTTAATGATTAACAGTGGATCATCAGTGCAAAAAAGGATTTCATCATTAATCATGACCTCTTAAAGAAATTAAATACATGGTTTGGAAGGACACATAGATTCAATGGTATGCACTTGGTAGGTTGAGGCTTGATAGAGGGTGGTTCTTCATCTATAGAGGATGTATCTTCACTTTATTATATTTTTTTCATAGGGAACTTGTGATGATAATGGAAAGTATTAACTAACTCCATAAGTGGAATCTTTCAAGGAATGGAGTTAAGTTCTTTGAGAAAGTTCTAATGGGATTTAAAAAAAGAAGAACCAGTGCAAGGTTTAGAAGATAAGATAGATTTTGAAGGAATAAAAGTTGTTGGGGGTTAGAAAGAAGGAGGTGGTTCCTCATGGGATTATAAAGCTAAATGAGTTGTAGTATCTTTGATAAGTTTTTCTTCCAAAGATGGTTTCTTAGGTTTTGTGACAAGATCTTTGTGAGCTGGTTGGTGATGATAATTGACCTTATCTGCATTAACATATTGAGAATTATTTTAATATTGGTCATAGTCAACATCAATAACACAAAAATCCTTAGTATTTTGTTGATTATTAGATGTGGAAAATAATTTTTGATTATTAGAAGAAGAATTTTTGGAATCTTGTCATTTTTGAGAAGTGGTGTTGTACTCTTGATGACGAAGTTAGATCATGGCTTCATGATTGAAGGAATCACCAAGCATGTAGGAGACATCAAATTTAGTAAGCCCTTAACAAGTTTCATGGGAATGACCAATGTCTACATGGAACCAACAAAATTGATTACAATCATACCACGTAGGAGGATTATTAGGATAAGTAAAGGGTTTAGAGGGAAATAAAAATTGTTTCATTTGTTACATAGTTAGTGGTATGTGAGAAGATGGGGGAGTGTCAACTTTGGCAACTCCTTGTTTGGGTTGAGGATTATTTCTAGTGATGGCATTGGTATAAATTTGAAAATATCCTTTAAGGAATTTAGTATTAGGTTCAAATTTCTTCTTGAGGAAGTTTTGAGGTTTGGCTTGGTCAAGAGATTTGTTAAGAATTTGAGGAGCAAAAGTTTGAATCTTATATTGAAGTGAAGGACGTAAAGTAGTTATAAAGAGTTTAAATAAATTATCATCAATCATGTTATGGTTGTCTTTATGGTCTAAATATTCCCATCACTTGATAAAATCATGAGTTGATTTAGTGGGACATTACTTAGAATTGATGAAATGACTAAGGAAAATTTTGGGGAGGTTATTATGTTGAAACTTTTTAACTAAGGGATTGACTAAAGCCTTAATTTTCCAAATGGAATGTTGGGGAATTTGATTATACCATTCCAATACATCACCAATAAATTTTCTAACTAGAATTTTAGTTGTGGTTAAAGTATTAGTTTGGATCCACTCTTTATAAAGATCGTCAAAGGCTTTGAGAAAGGATGCAGGGTCTTTAGTCCCATTATACTTGATAGTTGGAGATATACTACCAATATCAATAGACATAATGAAAAGAGATAAAGGCTCATTTTGGATATTTTGAAGCATTTTTTATTCATGATAGATTGAGGAATAACATTTTCTAAGGCATATATAAGAGTTGGAGGAATAAAAATTTGATTGGCTTGAGGATTGAGAATTAGAAGTTGATTAGACATATTGATCAAATGACATTGTAATTGCATCATTTGAGAGGTGTTAAAAGTTTAAATTATGTTCATTTGTTGTATAACTTATGTAAGAATATGAGTCATATCAATTTATGGGTTGGTGTTTGTAGAAGAACTCCTCGAATTGGTATTAGGGGGAGGGTTATGAGAAGGTGGATTACCAGTGGGATTGTTGGATAGACTTGTCTCAATTGATTCTACATTATGTTGAAAATTTTGAATATGAGAACTATCTTGATAGGTATAAAAAGGATAAGATCCACCTAATTCATCTTGGGGTGTGATTTGAACCATGTTACAATCCACAGATGAAGGAGGAGAAGAGGTGCTCCAAGAGTGAGGGTTATCTTTGGAGGTAAAGAGAGGAAGAAAAGAATACCCAATATAGTGTCTAAATGGATTTAATTTTTCTAAGAGTATTATAATAGGGTAATTTATGATGTTTTGAGGAAATTAAAAATATGTTAAGGAATGAGAAACAAAGAACTAGGTCATCCAGATAAGAGAGCAATGCTAGTAATAAGAGTAAATAATCAACTGCATCGACTAAGTACAGTAAATATGGAAAAAGAGAGCCTAATAAGGTTCAGAATCAACCAAGTCAACTTAGTAATATAACCTTATTTAAAAAAAATGAGTATTGGGTCGACTAGGTTGACTTATTACTATAGACAAGGAAAAGAAAATCTATAAAATACTATGTCAAATAGAATAACAATGTGCTAAAAATAGGAATTTTTTTTGCAAATGTAATGTGAAGCAATAAATGGAAGTGAACACATAAATAATTAGATAAATGAGAATGATCTAATTTTCACACAACATAAAACATTACACCAATGCTAGCCAATGCATGTTTTTACAGTACAACATATAATGGTCAGAGAGCAAATAGTCAACTGAAAAGTAAATGCTAGATAAATGGTCAACCTAAGTGTTGTTAGATTATTATAAAGTGTTATTTTAAGTTTGATAGGGAAGTTTGGTTAAAAATATGGAACTAGAAATCAATCTATGGATAGTTTTAGGACATTTAAGTTAAAAGGGATTTGTATTGGCAATGGTACTAGCTTGTTATTGGGCCCTACCCCCTCACTTCACAATCTTGCAGTGATAAGGGTGTCGAGTGATTTGCCAATATATACCATTAACCATGTGTTTATACTTATTCAAAAAACTAAGTCAAATTCTTCCTTGGTGATGAAATACAAGTAGGTAGGCCTTGGAAAGATAAATGTTTAATGTATTTTGAAATTATGTGATTTGGTAGTGTGTGCAAAAAGAGAAAAATAATGCAACTAAATGGTATATTGAAAAACCACCTAATTAGACTATGTGAGCTACTCTAAACATGCAAAATGATAAAAATGAAAGTGTGAATTAATTACTATCATGTAATTACTAATTCTAAAATTAAGAATGGTATAGAGTCGATTCAGATGATACTGTATGCAAATATTATAGAACATAGTCAATAGGGTCACTATTGTACTATAAAAGCAAGAGTTCTTAAGAACTAATTTGACTTGGTTGACTTATTCTTTTAGATAGAAGATAGACTATAGAACTAAGTTAACTAGGACGACTTAGTTTGTTGTAGGATTGCATTTTTGAAGACTGCAAACTTGCAAAAATCACAATTGTAGTGAAGTATTTAATTGAAAGATAGAGTAAGAAAGGAACCTTGGTGGGTTGGAAGATGATGAGAATTTTAAATTTTCTATTGAAGTGCCTTTAATGCTGATTGAAATTTTTTATAATTGTGTCAACTAGGGCAACCTAGTCTTATGAAAACTTATTTGTTGAAGCTTGTTAAGATGGCTGAGTCAACCTAGTCGACTTAGTTTATTATCTAGATGCTGACTATAAGACTAAGTCAACATGTTTGACATAGTTTATTATTCTTGGATTGAATAAGAGTATTGTGTCAACTTTCTCAATCTAGTAACCTATATCTGATGAATATATACATAGAAAGAATAAATTCATTTTGATGTGACTATTTGTTAAACGTATGAATAAAAGTTAAAACTACACCAGCCTAGTCGACCTAGTATCACAAACATATAAAAATAATAAAATGATAGAAACAAAAATCATGAAATAAAACTTGCAAGGGTTAGATTTACATTGGGTTCACCAAAATGTATGAAATGAGAAATGCGTCATATCTATAAATCAATTCTAGCTTAGAGAAGATAGATCCAACTTACACTTCTGATTGGGGATACATTAGATAGTCTGGGTCATGACCAATATGGATATGCTACACCTAATCAAGGGATATCTTACCATAATAATATTACTAGGGAGGATTCCAAGGCCTCCAGTCAAGAAAAACTATGTAATAACCCTAAGTCTTATGTTTCATATTCATTAAACTAATAACAAGTAAAGTAAAAGTCTAATCTAGTACTCACCAAAGCTTATGACAAAAAGTGGGGGTAATAAAAACTAAAATTAAACATGCATAAGAGAATCCTAATTAAGCTAAGTATAGGTAAAACCCTAATGTATGGAGAGAGAGAGAGAGAGAGAGAGAGAGAGAGAGAGAGAGAGAGAGAGAGAGAGAGAGAGAGAGAGAGAGAGAGAGAGAGAGAGAGAGAGAGAGAGAGAGAGAGAGAGAGAGAGAGAGAGAGAGAGAGAGAGAGATCGTATTATTCAAAAGCCATTACTTATGCTACTTCTATCTACTAAAGAGAGGATCAAAGTTAGAGATACTTACCTAGAAGACAAACCCATTAAGACTCAATCTCTCCCTTCGCCAAAGGTGTTTCATAAAAGGTTTTTATGGTTTGTAAGGATAATTAATAAAGGCCAAAGCATCCAAGAATTTTTCACAAGACTATATTCTTCTCCAAGTAGAAACCCTAAGCTAAGACTCTTCAAGTAGAATGGTGGAAGAGCAGATTGTAAAGAATTGTAAATGAATGATAACTCTTGCCCACTCTCTAAAAAATGGTAAATTGGATGTGTTTGTATAGGTGGATCTAAACCTAAACCTTTCCAAAAATTTAGGCTAACATGGTTAACCCGATTGATCTATTATCATAATTGACAAAAACTAATGAGGTCACAAATTAGATCAACCAGGGGTTGACCTAGTCCCTAAGAGGATTTGTTAATAAGGATACAAGGTCGATGTGTCTGACAACTATCAAAAAGGGGAATTAGGTTATGGAAATGGCTAATGAATATGGTAAAATACTAGAGGAGTGTGCAAAATAGGAGGCAAAGCTTAGGGCTATTAGGGGAAATTTAGATGTAAAATGGGCCTTGTAAGAAATATTACAAAAAAAATGATTTCACAAATTAATTAAATATAAATAATAAAAAATCACTTAACCACATGGGTTAAGTGGGGCCACATATTTATATAATAATTGATAAATATACTTTCTCATTATACTTTCTATATTTTTTTGATAACATTTAAGCTTTTTTAACTCTCAAAAAATAAACTCAATATTAAGTTTCGAATTTATTTGGAGCTAATAAAAATCCACTGGTTATCAATAGAAATGCTAAAACTAATGATGACAAAACAAAAATAGAATCATTAGCAACATTTGTGCAAATATCTACTAGCCTTGATGAAGTGATCATCCCAAAAAATAAAGCTTAACTTGGAAGTTCTTATAGGGGTCCTAAAATTTCATAATTTTTGGGTCTAAGGACCACATTAAATACCTTAAAACTGTCATACAAAATTTGATACATCATTCACTTTTGCTAGGAAGTTAAATTATATTTTTAATGTCTATCTCAAATATTAGCTATTGAGTTTCTAAATCCAAGAGCAACCAACTAGATTCTCATATAAAACTAGCCATATACTAATTGTCCATTGCTTATTGTAAAACACCTATCAATGTGTACTTAAGGAATGTCTTTAGGAAGTTTCTCAAACTAATATAAAGTTGTGTTTCTCGATAATATTTATGAGAAAAAGGTCATTTTGAAAATGAGTTTCATGTCCAACTAATGGCCAATGTCATGGATTAAACTGCACATCTAATTAATGAGTGTAAACAATTGGAAGTAGGTTCTTCTACCTACATACATCTGTCACTTGCAATTACAAGTTCATTGAAAATTTCCTTCTCATTTAAAATAATTATTCTCCAATGAGACAAGAGTGCACAAGACTTTCCACCTTATAAAAAACTATATCCACAAAGTTATTTGATAAACATTGTGGTTCCTATCATTAAATTTTTTTATCTTGAACCACCCATACAATAGTGTACTATAAACATTGTCATTTTGTTTTTATGGAATCCTTATTGGGATCACCTATTTCACTAATCACATAGTATCAAATTTCAATAGCCTATGTAGTTCTACCATAAGACTATATTCCATACCATCATGTAATAATATTTTCTACACAATAGTATATAATTATATTTTTCCTACTAGTCTAAGAAAATAATGATAAAATATAATGAATGCAGCAAGGTGTATCCTCTAACTAACTCAAGTTTTATATCCATTGCCTTTGTAAGGGAAAACCAAAACCTTGTTTGAGAAATAATGTATTGAGGTATCTTGTTAATTAATAATAATGTAAAATTAGATATGCACCAACGAACATATAATGAAACCCATGATGGAATCATGATATAATTATTAAATGCAGGAAACAAATGTGAAGTGACTTGCACTCTCAGAAAGAAACATGACCACAGTATGTATATGTTTTGTTATTTTTGGGAATAATGGAGTTTTATTCCTATTTAATAAAAAATTCTAAGTAGGTAGAATTAGTAAATAATATTCCTAAGTATGGCTACTACTTTGTGAAATTTAATTACAATTCAACCTTTCTAGAAATAGTAAGAGAGCAAGGATAAATGTAACTTAGTTTATTCTGTGATGTCTAGTCTGAGACAAGGTCTGAGAATTTAGGTACAAAACTGGGATAGTGTCAAAAATAGGTTTCTGAACTTCATTTTTTGATTGGATAGGAGTGTCAAGAGTGGGACACCTTGGTGTTTGGCACTGTATTCCTTCTCTAGCACTGTTGTCTAGGTGATATGAGTTTTTTAGGTTTTGTTTGATACATCTGTGTCACCATGTCAGTAAAATATTGAAGCCTAGAAGTCTATGGAGTTCATTGTGCATCTATTTTAATCTTCAAATCCCTAAGATCTCTTTGTGTTTGAACTTGAAAGGACAATTTGAGAAAGAGAGAGAAAGGGTTAGTCTGTAAAGGATACATTGGATGCACTTCACACCCCATGTGTGTACACGCTAGCTATAAACTAATATTCTGAGGAGGGATCAATCTAATGTAGTTATCACATTGATGTTCTTGATACAATTATGTATTAAAATGCAACTAGACTTGAAACTAGGTGTACTTTAGATGGCTAGGGACTAGTGTAAGGGTTTAAATAGGCTTAGAATAATATTACAAGTCTATATGCAGAGAATAGGGAAAAGTGCTTGAGTGTACTTGCTTATATTCTTGCTTCTCTCTTGTAAATGAGTGCCAACCCTTCTAAATGGACTTGGAATGGCATTTTATATGGATTTTAATGATCATGGGTTAAATGAATTCACATTAGTTTGACATGAATTAGGATAAGCATCCAAGATAAAATGATCATTTGAACCAAAATTGCACTTAGACAACAACACCATAAATAGGGCACCCTATGTTTTAACACTCCTATCCAAGTTGGGTGATGTTGTCTAGAGGGAATGAGGCCTAAGGGATAGATATGGGCTTGAAATAGCTACCTAAGTTTGTAAGTGTTGAGTCTAAAACATTGTAGATGATTGGGAATCGATGAAAGAAAATCCTATAAGGGTTGTGCAAGTAAGTAAGAGGACCTATCAATTGGGTGTCATTAGCCACACTAAAGTAACCCCAATTCACATTTTATATGACTACATTCCCCCCCACCTTTTATTCTAGTGATGTAATAAAGCAAAATACTAAGATAAAGGGAAAATAGAAAGTGTATCTGAACTTACTTGCAAAGGTGAAGCTCATGAAGATTGTGTGATGTTGAGTAATGCCAGATAGTGCATAGAGAACACATTGTATAAGTGTGAATATTTAAAATGAAACAAATAGTAGATAAGTTCTTATTATATGTGATATAAAACAAAAATGTTTAAAATTTGAGTAAAAAAAATAAGAAAAAGTAATGAATATACCTCACTGGGTATGCGAACCAATACAAAACTTATTTTAATCTTGAGTAAGGCTGAGTAATGTCAGACTATACTAGATGATTCTACACCAAAATTTATATTGTGAACAGAGCTGAGTGCTCAATTCCTCAAAATGTGGCTCAAAAATATAAAGGTTGGACCTTTTGCTCCATCATCACCTATTGAGTGAAGCTATATGATCATGCATGTGAAAATTGATGTCTGGTTTGTGTGTCCAATCCCTCTAAATAGGTGGCTCAAGAATACAAAGGCTATCCCTTTGGTTCCATAATTGCCTACTAAGTGAAGCTAGATGATCATGCATGTGATAATCAATGTCTGGACTATGTGTCTAATCCCTCTGGATAGGTGGCTCAAGAATAAAAAGGCTATCCCTTTGGCTCCATCATTACCACATAAAATGAAGCTATGAAGTGATAATGGTATAGAATAATTGTCATATCATATGGCTCATGGATACTCTAAAAATATGATAATATGGTGTGGATATTTGAATGTATGCTAAAAACTAGGCCACTCTTGGCCATTTCAAAAGATGGAGATTAGGCTTGTATGAAAGCCACTCTAAAACTGATGCAATATGCTTATGTGAAAGTCAACTCAAGAACTTAGTTACTTGAGAAGTTAAAATTGTATGAAAGTTCAACTTGAGAAATGATGCCAACCACCTACAGATGGAGTAAGGCACACAACTACTGAGAATGCATGGGTAATAAACTAAACTTAGAAATAAAGAAGACAAATATGCCATACACATTGCCCCCAATCACTGGTGTTTGGGACATGGATTATAATATAGAAGTTATGTCAACTACCTAATCTAAAACTAGAAGTGAGAATCATCATGTCATGCATGATACCCCCTCTATATCTGAATTCTTTGAGAAACTATATTGAAACTATTGATTTTGACTGATCTAGATGTGTAAAAACTATAGTTGATTTGAAATTTTTGCCTATTACTCAAAAAATTGAGTGTTTTTCTACCTAAAAAAGAGTTCCAAAATAAGTACACCCTTATGTTTGGTGTTGTTGTCTATTTTTGGCACTATTGTCCTATGCTGAAACTAGTTGTTGATCTAGAACTGTCACTATTTTTGTATTCTATTCTGACTGGTTGACCTCTGGATTCAAATCTAGGTGATTTGAATGCTATTATTTTGACTATTATGAGCTTTAATCTCTATGATAAAACCCCTATTTATTGCCCCTTATTTTAAGGGTATGAATGATGAACTTGCAATGACTACCCTTAAAAGAAAAGAGTCCTACAAGTGTGTTAAACTGCATAGATATATGATATAGCAATGATATTTGATAATATATCTCTAGATATAATAATGTTTTTATTGAGAGATTGTTAGATTAATAGGAGTATGCTGAAATAGATATAAAAATGTAAAATAATGTGTAATGTGCTAAACTCAAATTAGAAATGTTAGATGTTAGTTGTTCGTTGTTAGTTGTCAAAGAGGGATGGAGCATGAGATCCATCATACCATCTAATAAAGTAAGGAAATGCATGATATATATCATGGAATTTGCAAACAAGGATGCACAATAAAGTAACAAGAATACAAAATAAGAAGCAAGAAGCATACAAGGGTGGCCAAGGGGCCAAGTAAACAAGGACATGGGCACGTGTCACTCATACAAAGAAAGAAAACATAGAAGGCATGTTTAAATGTTGCATACACATACCATAGAATAAATAAGATTGGCACGAGGGCCATAGGCACATAGAAGATTACAGGCAAGGGAAATTGGCAAATGTCCAAAGGTATACACACATGAATAGAAGCAAAGGACATTGGCTAATGTCGTAATGCACACATAAGAAACAAAACTAGAACTAGAAATGCAATCTTATCTAGTTACATATAGCAAGAAAGGAAACCATGTAAAAGTTGGAAAGGCACAATCATATCTAAATATACAAAGAAAAAGTGAAAGTATGAAAGACACATTTAGTACAAGACTAGGTATATGCTAAGAGATGCACAAGTACTAGATACTAGTGAAATGTTAATATAGTAATCTATGTAATCTGGTAAGTAATATACATCAGTATGACAATTCAGATTGTGTAGTGTATAACTAACATAATCTGGATGGTGTTGTCATGTATAAGATGCCCCCAGTGGGTATGTATATCAATGTGTGTCTCAAATTTATAAGTAGGAATGCTCCCTTAATGGGTAGAATGAAGCAATCGAGTAGCTAAATGTCACTGCACACACTCAAAGAAGATCAAGTGAAGCCTAGTAATGTAGATAATCTATAAAAAATAGCATGAAACAAAAAATGTAAGTCCTATCATGATAGTAGTAATGTAAAGCATGGATGATGCATATAATCAAAATGTTTTTGGTATTTTTGAATTTTGCATTAGTTTTGTATTTTTTTAAATTTTGTATTATTTTTGTATTTTTATAAAAGCTATGTATGATCAAGCAAAAGAGATTATGTATAAGTAGGTTGGGATAGGATTATACTAATTGATGAGTCTCATGGGAGACTCCCTATCATGGTGTCCTATATAAAGCAGTGAAATCATGTGTGAATTTGGCATGATGAAAATGTTGAGACTATAGCTCTAAAAGCTATATATGTTGTAGATGCTCTAAAATAACTAAAGTAGAAATTGATTATGGGGTCCCACTATAATTATAAGAAGTGGATGTAACTATAAGGCTCTTAGGGACCCTTCTCAAATAGGAGATGCTCTATGAACATGTACTTTATGTTTAGACCCATTATATCTCAATAAAACTACTCTAGGTGTGAAAACTTTAGCTAGAATCTATCTAGAATCCCAAAGTTATGGCAGTGTATGAACCCTCTATAATGGAAATGGATGTATCAATTGTGTTTGAGTCTGTATCGGAGGAAAAACTATAACTGGTAGGGAAATTGAAACTAGTGGAGAAACTATAACTAGTGACTACAAAGTAGATGGCTCTAAAGTGGGTAGTGGTAACTCATACAAAACTCCACCAACTATTATAACCTGATTAACATGAATGAATTTCATGCATCTATGCATCTATCCATGGGTGGCCAAGTAACATATCAAAAACTCCTACACTAGGCACTATAGTGAAATTTATGGTCACATGTGTTAGACCAATCTATAAAGGAAGTACAATCTCACCTAATGAACTTTATATGTGCCCAATGAATCCACTGATAACTATATCTATCAGGGTGATATCTTGATCTAAATAGCTCAAATGTTATAATAATGTAATGGTGCACATGTTGACATTGGAACCATTATCGATGACAACACTGTGAATGGGTTGATTATGAATATGTACTTTGATAAAGAGTGTATTATAATCTAAATTATCCTCCAAAATACTCCTGATCTGAGAAAGATATCGAATGTCTAGCTAGAACTCTGGACTCATACACATCGATCATACTACTCAAATGATGTGAGTTAATTAAATGTTCCTAGTATGTAACTGGTGGTGGATGTACATATATGCATGGTGAACCCCCTGATGTGTCCCCTATATCTTGTTTTGAATGCTATGGAAATGGATATGAGAAGATTCTCAAAGCTTTATTATATGTTGGTTTTTCCTATGGAGGCTCAATTGAAGTGCCAAGATAAATTAGGTTATCATTTATCAAGTCATGTATCTTATGTTTCAAATTGATGCATTTATTTGTAGTTTGGCCTAGTGCCCTATGGTAATCACAAAATACCTACTGATCATATCCCTATGTTTCAACTTCTCTAATAGGAGGAAGAGATATGATATTACAATCCAAAATCTTCTTTAAAACCCTAGCTAGAGGAATTGAAAGATGTGAGAAACTATGTCGAGGGGGTGCTAATAAAACTATACACTAAGGAGGCTCTGAAGTTACATTTATTGTAAGTTAATTTTTCCCTTTTATATCATTGAACTTGACCTTATAAGGGACTTTACTATTACTCTAATTAGTTGTGTCTAGAATGCTTGTATACTTGAGTTTTCCCATTGAAATGTGTTTTACTTCTCTTTCCTTTAGTGTATGACACAATTCAGTGAAGGAAGAGAATCACTTGAACAAAGTTGAATCATGAAGTACTAGTAGAAGACTCTATTTTAAGAGGTCTTGTAACTCATGATTACCATGGGACTAATCATCTTATCCAAAATTGTCTTATACCAAAAAACATGGTTCATGAGATGCTCATTTGGTCATTGTTTCTGTTGAACAATTTGATCATATGAAACCTTATCACCAATGTTAATGTTGAAGTGTGCTAAGAACATGTTAGCTAAGGGATTGAATGCATGGATTGATTGATTCGGTAGACTATAGAACTATTGTAAAGCATAATCCTTTAGGATCCATGGAAATATCTTGGTAAGTATCCAATCATTGGGTACATAGTCCAAGCATGTTGTGTGAAACGCTCTCAAGTGTGTCTCTGGATCACCTTGGCCATCATAAAGAGTAAGCTTGGGTTGAACAAAACCTTATGGCAAGGGTGTAGAAGCAATATGATGTGCCAATAGTGTATGTAGAAGAGCAAAAAAATCCAAAGCTTATGTAGGTCTTTTGGTACCTTGCTCAAGATGTAGCACCTTATATTGAAGAGATCTTATCTCTTGCACAAGAGTTGCCACATCAAGAGAAAGGGATATATTAGTTGTAACTAGTGGCATAGAGGTAGGTTGGGCTCTTATAGGGGGTTTTTGAGACATAGTTTCCCTCATAGTATCATTTTATATTGGTTGCTCTATGGTTTGAGAATATTGACCATTGTTCACTTTTTGTTGTTCCTCTTGTAGAATTCTAAGCATGTCATCTTACATATCCAGATGTTTTGTTAAGAGTTCTTGAAGTTCTCTTTTATCAATTTCATCAAAACTGGTATATTGGCCATTATGAAAGTAGGAAAACAATTTATAATGTGTTGGAATGTTTTGAAATAAGTTTTAATAGGTAATGTTCTAGAAAAGAAAAATTTTGAATATAAGAAATGTAAAGTCTTAAAAATAGCTAATTGGAATTTGCCCAAAAAGGATACAGAGTTCCCAAACATGTAAGGTGATATCTCAAGAAGCAAATAGGTGATAGTATATGCAACTAAGGATTTTTCAAAAATACTTATGCAAAATACTATGAATTTTTTAATTTAAAATTGATTTTCTAAGTTTGATATGCAAATAAAAATTTAGAAAATGATTGGAAAAGTACTAGAAAATAACTTGGAGCTAGTTAATGCAATTAGGGATTATTGAATAGATTTTTAAAATTAATTTTATAATTTTAAAAATTAATATGAATTTATATAAAAAATTTATAATTTTTCTTGAAAAAATTAGGAAAAATTAGAAAATATTTCTAAAATTAGCAATATATTTTTCTTAGTGTTTGGAATGTGTTTCTATGCAAAAAGGACCCAGTATGTGCAAACTAGGGTTATAAAAATATATGATAATTTTGAAATTAAATTGTATAATTTTAATTTTTAAATACAATAAAAATCAAGAAATTATGGCAAAAAATCAGAAATAATTTACCCTAGGGTTTTTATGCAAAATTTGAAGTAAGTCTAGTTCCCCAAATGTTTTATTATTTTTGGGAATAATGGAGTTTTATTCTTATTTAGTAAACAAGTCTGAGTAGGGAAAATTAGTAAATAATTTCCTAATTATGGCTACTAATTTTTTAAATTTAATTACAATTTGACCTTTTTAAAAATAGTAAGAGAGTAAGGAGAAATGTAACTTAGCTTATTCTTTGTTGTCCAGTCTGAGACAGGGTCTGAGAATTTAGGTACAAGATTAGGATAGTGTTGAAAACAAGTTTCTAAACTTCATTTTCTGATTGGACAGGAGTGCCAAAAGTAGGACACCCTTGTGTTTGGCACTGTAGTCCTTTTCTAACTCTATTGTCTAAGTGATCTAAGTATTTTGGGTTTTGCTCAAGAAGTCTGTGTTACCTTGTCAGAGAAATATCGAAGCCCAAAGTCTACAGAGCTCATTGTGCATCTATTTTAATCTTCAAATCCCTAGGTGCTCTTTGTGCTTTAACTTGAAAGGACAATTTAAGAAAGTGAGAGAAGGGGTTATTGTGTAAAGAATATGTTGGATGCACTTCACACCCCATGTGTGGGCACGCTACCTACATACCAACACTCTGAGGAGGAATCAAGATAATGTAGTTCTCCCATTGAAGTGCTTAGTGTAGTTATGTATGAAAATGAAACTAGATGTGAAACTGGGTGTACTTTAGATGGCTAGGGACTATTTTAAGGGTTTGAATAGGCTTGTAATAATATTGAAAGGCTATATGAAAAAAATAGAGAAAAGTGCTTGAGTGTACTTTCTTGTATTCTTGCTTCTCTCTTATAAATGAGTGCCAACCCTTCTATTGAACTTTGAATGGAATTTTATATGGGATTAAATGATCATGGGTTAAATGAATATGCATTAGGATGACATGAACTAGGATAAGGATCTAGGAGAAAATGATCACTTGAACCAATTTTGCACTTGGACAACAGTGCTAAAAACAAGACACCTTGGGTTTTAATGCTCTTGTCTAAGTTGGACACTATTATCCAAAGGGAATGAGGCATAGAGGGATGGATCTAGGCATAAAAGAGCTACCTAGGTCTATAAAGGTTGAGTCTAAAAGGTTGTGGATGACTAGGAATCAATGAAAGAAAAGCCTATAAGGGTTGTGCAAAAAAGTAGAAGGACCTATGGATTGGGTGTCATTAGCCACACTAAAGTAACCAAATTTTGCATTCTACATGACTACGGTATACATTCTATATATGTCATGTCCATACATGGAGATAAACATATATTTTTAGTCTGTTGAAAATGCAATGCATATTTTTAGTATTTTAAAAACATAGAGGGGTTGTTTGAGTGTCTTGAAATCCTTGACTAAAATGGAATACAATTTTTCTTGAGTTAAAACAACTAAGAGAAAAATAATGGTGGTGGTGTTGCTCTTGGGTTGAGTTAAAAAAAGAAAAGAACAAAACTTGGTATTCTTTTCTCAACATCATCATCATCACCATCAAAACAAATAGTTGTATGCATGTTCATCCAATAGAAATATGTTTGGTTTGTATCAAGTTGCTTGTTAGAATCATGATAGAAGCATTTAATCTCACACTTCATTATAGTCATGTGCTACCAAACCACTCTATACCACCACTTCCCCCAAACCACCATAGTAACTAAGTAAATGTGGGTCTCCCTATACCTTTCTTGTCAATTCATAATAATGTAAAATCAAATATGCACCAGCCAATGTATAATGAAACTCATGATAGAATCAAAGAATTTTTTTTTTTAAATATAATTTTTAAATGTAAGAAATATATGTGAAGCGGGTTGTACTCCTAGAAAGAAACACAACCACAATACATATACATTATATACATGTCATGTCCATACATGGAGATAAACGCATATTTGTAGTCTGTTGAAAGCACATAGGGGATTTCTAAGTCCATTGAAATCCATGACTAAAATGGAATGAGGTTCCACTTGAGTGTAAATAGTAGAGATAAAAATAATGGTGTTGGTGTTGTTCTTGGGCCGAGTTAAAGAAAAGAACATAACAAAACTTGATATGGTAACAATGTTAATGGCCAAATACTAATAATGGAGTAGAAGAAGCAACTGTAAGAAGATATTGTAATGGTCAACTACCAATAATACATTCTATGTACATTAATATGAAAAAAATAAAAAATCTTTACACTTTCTATTAAAAGTGAAAAGATTGGAATAAAGCAAGTAGGGTTATTTTAACCAAAGTGGGTTAGTTTAGAGGATTTAATAAGTTATTTATAATAGATAAAAAATAATATATTTTTAAAAGTGATGTTAGGCCTAAGGGATGATGTCATACTTTAACTGATTTACATTGTTTTCATATGTCATATTTCACAATTTAAAAATTTATTTTGGAGGCCCATTTTTAATTAAAATTTCTCCTAATGATTGTTTTTAGGAGTTGGTTGGATTAATAATAATTGGTAATAAGGGAAAATAATCCTATGAAGCACTAATGGTCTACCCACCCCTTTATTAATACACCCCTTAGGGCATGCACTCAGAGTGATTAAGATTGGATGAGTTTTTGCAAGATAAAAAATTATCAATAATTGATAAAGTTTGAAAATATTACATGTATACAACTTACAAAATCAATATTTGAATATGAATCTAACAAGTAATTGTCACATGGCATGATGAATGAATCCCCATTATGTTTAAGTATAATTCATACACACTTGGCACTTTTATATGTTACATGCCATGGGGCATTAAACATGTAAAAGGCATGGGGTAAATTAATAATTAATTTAAATATATAAATATATATATATATATATATATATATATATATATATATATATATATATATATATATATGTCAATGTAATTTGTTATCTCTAGTATATAACATGGTTGTATGTGCTATGAAATGGTAGTGGCAAGAAAAAATATACCAACCTCAATGATAATAATACATACTACAACATATTTGAAATTCTTACCAAGCATAGCTATTTTAATCATCGACAAGGTGTGAGACATAATCAAACTAACTAGGGTGATGCTACAATAAACAAGCTAAAAGGTGTTTTCCCTAGGCATATGGATGAATATAATTTAATTTGTGGATAAAAATTAGTGATAGAGAATCAATATTTGGCTAGATTTAAATTATGAACATCAAAATAATCATACATGCAAATTTGTGAGGTTTTCCTTTTTGCACAACTTTCAGATATAATTATGACATCCCAATAACCTGAATAAGCCTTTATTCTACCTTAGTTATCAAATATCTAGACACAAATTTTAGATATAATTATGATATACCAATAACCTAAATAATCCTTTCTTTTGCTATAGTTATCAAATAGCCATACAATAGGAAACTTCTATTAACTTTTATTAAAAACATTATGATTCACAATGGATAAAAAGATGATTTCTATCTTCAACCTCTTTCTTCTATAGAGCATACGGATAAGGCCTTATGGGAGAGAGTGCATATGAAAAAATAATTTTTTAGAATTTATTTAACCCTCTATATCTTCTCCCAAATGTTTTCCTTAGTGAGTAGGTAGCTGTAATTTTCTGAGATAAACATGTCATAACCCTACTAGACATGATACTTTCCTAATTTTCTAAAGGCTCCCCACATTATCTCATCTTGAGGACATCTAATATTTATATTCCTCTCTTTTATTAGGTTTAAGAAATATTAATACTCCTATTTCATCTCCTCAACTTTAATAATGTGATCTTTCAACTCCCCAGGAAGGTTGTCACTCTTAAAATTTTGAGAGACCTTACACACACCTTGGTTTTTAAAGACATCACAAATATATAAAGTCCCCATACTTCCACCATTTACAAAATTAGGGATTTTTTTTTTCAATAGTCAATATAGATTAGATTTATACACACCCAATGATAATGTTGAGAAGTCAAGCTTGAAATCCCATCACAAATATAAGTACTAATGTTAACAAATTTTGAAATTCCATGAAATTCATTTATTTGAAAGTAAAGCAAAATGATTCAATAATAGATCCATATTAAAGGACTTTATTATGGGAAACTATATGACTTCCATCACAAATCATTCAAATTAAATGTGTAGCTCATATTAGAAGAAATTAAGATCTTTTTTTTTTTGAAAAATCCATCATAAAAAATCAAATGTTTAGCTTTAATCTGATGTGTACAAAATTTGGGTATTCATTTAAATAAATTTTCATGTTTTAATTCTTAAAAATAAGAGGAAAATAATATTTTGGGTCCATAATCTTCCCCTCAAACCCTATTTACTCGATCCAAATTAATGATTACCATAGACATGTGACCCTAAATGAAACTAAAACATAAGAGACCCTTGAGTTCTTAACATAGCTTGGATAGGACACCTAACTCATAAGATAGAACCAATGAAATAAAGAATAATAGTGGTATTTGTAATTAATCAACTTTATTGGGTTAACTAACTCACATATTAATCCACATTCGAAGACATGATTACTTTTGTGACCCTTATATGCATTTTACATTCATATCATAGAAAGATAAAACTTTTATAATGTGGAGATGACACTTTATATCTAATGAAGATAAATATCTAAATACAGTTCATTTATGGGAAAAGTCTTGTTATCTTGAACAAATACATTCATAATAGAACATTTGATAGCACATTTACACTATATTTAGTATGTATGACAAAAATATAGTGAATCTCCACAAATTGAATCAAACAATGCTTCAAAACTTTCTTATCCTCTTTCATTCCTTATTTTGCATTGAGCTATCCTTGTCATTATATTTAAAAAAATGAATAAAATTAATTTCATAAATAAAACATAAAAAATGCAATTATTTGATTCAAGAGAAAGAGTGATTGAAAAACTAAGGATAACCAAATATACATTCTCCTTCAACTCTCATCTTCCCCATTTCACATTCTTGTTTGCAACCAAGGGAGTTTCTTTTTCCTATCAAGTTTTGTAACTCGTGTGTAATCACAATATATAAATGTATTAGTGAAGGAATGAATATAATTCAAAACATAATGTATCACTTAATTTCACAAATTCCCTCTTCCTTAGACTCTCCCTCATCATTTTCTCTTTATTTTCTTTAGAATTGGTCTTTGTATCTAAACTCCTAAATAATATCATAACCATGTTCCTCATACTCAAAGATAATAAACACACATTAAAATTTTCAAATTAAATAAGAATCTCCAATTTCAAATTCATAAGATATACATCTAAATTTAAAACATAAAAACATGAGATAATTACCCTTATACAACGTAGAGATCATGCCATATCACTATGAAAAACCTATGGTAGTTGATATTTGACATCATATTCATACTCACATTAAACATATGAGTCCCTTACTTGATCAGAGATGGTAATATGTTCCTATGCAAGTAAAATCAGAAAAAGAAGATCACAATCTTGCTTTGTATCACTTTAAAAAACTCTCAATTCCCCACATTCTACCTTGTCCTTTGAATGTTTCCCATTTCCCATTCTTTTATTCTTCTTATGAGGGAGGATAAGGGTGTCTATGTAGGTAAAATTAATAAAATAATATCATAATCATGTTTAATATGACTTAAACACGTGTAAATCTCAATATATTACCTTGTCCTTTAGTCTATGGCTACTTCCATGCAAAGAGGTTGCATTAGTCATTCGTTCCATTATTTTCTCTTCTTGTGAGGGAGGATAATAGGTTCCTATGAAGGTAAAAACAATAAAATAATATCACAATCATGTTTCATATGAATTTAAAAAGCACTCTCAAATCTCAACATATTTCCTTTTCCTTCTAACTAGGCTCATGTGCACATGGAGAGGTTACTGACAAATCCTTTGGTAGCTCATAATTTTCAAAGTCCTTGACCGCCAATGAAAAAAAGTGTGTAACCATCTTCACTACCATTTTTTACCTAAAAAATAATTGCAATAGTTATAAATATCAAACATGTATACAAGAAAATATACGTGCAAAGTGAAAATGGAATAATGTGAAATAAAAATTACCTTTGTATAATGGGAATCATTTGCAACATCATAATCTAGATCACCCCTGTCCTCTAATGAGATAGAGGATTTTATATCTTCCTCAAAGACAATAATAGGTTCTTTTGTAGGCAAAAGAAAAAAGTGATGATCACTATCAAGTTTCATACCAATGTCATAAACTCGCAAAACCTAAATATTTTATTCTACCATATTACCTTCTCTATGGGATGAGATTTCCCATGTGCATGGAAGGAGGTTACAAATCACATTTTCATCAACTCAATTCTTATACTCTTCCGATAAATGAGAATAGTGCATCCATCCTCCCTACCATTATTTTTACTATAAAATTAATGCACTATTTATAATGATAATTTATAACTGAACAAAAAATATGGATATTTAAATATAAAAAATTAATAAAAACTTACCACCTTCCCTAATTGTTCCCTTTTTCATTGATGTTATTGGAGGAACTTAGTGAAGCTTATTCTCGGTTTGTCATAATCGTCACACTCCACATTATATGTTAAAAGGTTGAACTAGTTAAAATTTTAAACCATGATTGATCACAAGAATAAAATGGTTAAAATTTGAACATAATCAATTCATGGTACTACCATTTTCAATTTGGGGAGATTGAGGTCTAGGTTCAACAACATTGACATCTTGCATTGGCTGTGAACCAGTAAGGGTTGTCTATATCTAAGTTTTAATTAAAAATGATAAATGGTTAGCATTACGTATAACTTATAATCACTTAAATAATTAAATAAAGAAACCTAAAACCAAACAATGTTTTCATATCACCAAATTAATGTCCTTTAATTTAGACAAGGTGTCTTTAATTGTTTGGGTTAACATCTCTTCCACTCCATCAAATGATTGTCCAAAGCTATACAACATCTTTGTTCTTCATTCAATTATGCAATGTAACTTTATTGGATACAATTATGTTTCCAATGAGTGAATTCTCTCGAAAGGATCACAACCATGTTTTGGGTCACAAATAGTCATAGAATCCATCAATAAGATAACACACACACCTTTTCATAGACATAATATTAGAGCATTGTATACTAATAAAAAGATAATTTGAATAATAACAAAGGCATACACTCATGTACAAAGAAGTAAACCAAACAAAAATTGTTTATATGCATTACCTATTTATGGAAGGGATATAAGTACAATGCATTGTCTGTATTATGTGAACAATTTATATGCCCAATTTATGTATGATAAAAGTATAGTGCATTATATGTCCAATTTATACAATTAAAGATTTAGAACCTTATTATGTGAACATTTTATATTATGATTGATCAATTAAAATATATAGTAAAATAAAACATACTTACTTGGATCTAAAATGTTCTTCATTTTATCTACCATGGCCAGAGAAGCAAGGCTTGAAAATCTAGTGAAGAGGGAGTGTATGCGAAGTGAGGACATTTATATCTAGTGATTGAAAATGTTATTTAATCTTGCTCACACAACCTAGAAAATTAATTGGTAAATAATCAAGATATTAGACATTTTTAATCATTGTATCAAACCAAGAAGAAAATATCTCATACGATAGTAAAAAAATAGGATTAAATGTACATTATGATGGTAAAATGGAAACAAAATTGAAATCTCACACTATTACCTCCACCACCACCATGAATGCCATTATAGGTTACATCAAATGATCCTAAAACATGACATCAATACACAACATACTATATTTAGTTCTCAAAATAAAAATATATATTTAAATTAATATTGTCTATCAATTTTAGTGCAAAAATATACAATGTTACACACAATAGATTATAAAAGTTTAAATACAATACAATAAAATTTTAAAAAATACAATGTTTTCCATAGTGAATGTATTACTTTTAAAAAACATGTTTTGCATTTCATTGCTTCCCCATCCAAAAATGTTAAGGATGTGCCCTTCTTAGATGTAAAATTGATATTATGCAAATTGGGAGTCAAGATTCAACAATGTAGACAGACTAACTCATTGTAAGTAACCAACCAATATAGTAAATGTATCCTCTAGGATGTTATTATGAATGTGGTGCATGCTTATGGAACTAGATAATGATCACACGAGCTTATGCAAGGGTCAAAAATGAATAGGATAATGGTAACTAAGAAATGGAATAGGGTAAAGCCCTATAGGTAATTTAAGGATGTAAGAAGGGGGGCCAATTATTAAAGGGCTAATGGGAAAATAAAATGGATAGAGGGGAGGGAACTTGGAGTATCCATTAGACATGTGGAGATCATGCTAACAGTTAACCTCCATGTGCCTGTTTGATACCTCATCTACCCTCTAATTATATAGTAGACATCTAGAGGTCACATTGATAGTTGACCTACACATGCCTATTATATACTCCATCTAACTTTAGAGTATCTAGCATGTATGTGGAGGTTAGTCTCATAGTTTACCTTGATTTTTATGTTGGATACTCTATTTACCCTCCCCCTCCATCCATTCTATTGGTGTATTATCCTTACAATAATGGGCCATACTTATTACATCCTCGATTCTAAGCATTACTAGATGGTACATTCTTACATCTAATTATCATTCATCCCTATAATTTGGCTTACCATTGTGATTTGCCTTTAAAAATATCATTTTATTTAACCAATTTTATTTACCTTAACATGTTGTTAATTAATGTTAACCCTGATGTGAGCATTGGACTTTAACTAATTTGGTGGGCCTCACAAAAACATAAGCCAAAAATACAAACGCTACTGCTAGTTACGGTGTTCCCTCAAGGATTATGAGTGTAACTAGAAAGTAACTCAATGCTTAGCCTAAAGTTCACTGAGGAAAAGTGATGGATAAGTGGGATGTGACCAGCTAGGAGTCAACATCTAATGTAAAAGTCCATGTTGAACATGAGTGCATTAACTAGCTAGTGTGTTTGCATTATCATTTACATTATTAGCTAACACGCTCGTACATAAGTAGAAAAGGAATGGTGTAATGGAAAATGGGAACTAGTATAATCTTTGAATGGGGTAAAATAATGTAAGTAGCAAGTCAGCGTTCAAAGGATATTAACATTTATTTTTCAACTAGCATTTGCCTTAACCATTATTTTTTGCCTTAACATGTTTTTTATAGATATTAGCCTAATCATGAGCACTAGAAATTCATTGAATTGGTAATCCCCATAGACATATTAACTAGATATACAAACACACCATCTAGTTAAGTTACTCATGTTCGATGTGGACTTCTACACTAGATGTTGACCCCTTATTGGTCACATCCCACTTCTCAATCACTTTGCCCTAGTGCATTTTGGCCTAAATTATGAATGTACCTATTATGACATTAGTCGACACCCATGGAGAGAGTTATTCAGTCTCCCTCTAACTAATACATAATATGGGAACAACCCTAGGCTGTGGGTAACCTATGATGTGATTGAACCTCTAGAGAAGGCCAGATTCCTCTTGATGGATCACCTATACTAATGATTCACAGGGAAAAGGTTTAGAAAGGGGAAAAGGGATCCTAAGAAGGTTGAAAGGTGATGTACCAAATAAAAATGGGAAACTCCCATAAGCTTAAACCCACACTAGATCTATAGAAGACAATTCTACATCACACAACCTCATAATCTAGCTGATTGCATAAGTGTTTCATGGACTAGGTTCAGGCAGAACACTAATCTAGACCTACAATATCTTGAAAACACCCTAAAGGAGGTCAAAAAGGAGGATAATTGATGAACAATATTCTCCTTCACTATTCCATCATGCATAACTCACTCAACATAGATCTAAGGCAAGAGATAGGTAAAGAAAGTCTTTTATTTCATCAAGAGGTAGTTCTTACAAATGTTTGATAAGGTTTAACCTAATCAAGATAAGAATATATTTAAATATCTCAGAGAGTCCCTTGGTACTCCCAAAATTGAGCATCCTTTTACAAATAGGAAAGAATGGGTAATATAGAGAAATGGAGAAGAGATAAAAAGAAGCACGTTAACCAATAAAAATCAATGAAATGCCACATTTCAATGAATGATTGACCACACTTTGATCCAATCATAGTTAATACATCATAGACAAGATAGCCTTCATTTTTTTGAATAGCCTCTAAATCATTTCATGGATTAAGCAACACATAGAGGACAAAAATGTGTCTAGGGCAATGAGTCATAATCTTACTATGAAGAAAAACCCTTAGAGACCCTAAAAATCTATTAAATGCCCCAACTACAATCTCCAATCCCCAAATCTCTTTTCTTTGATCTTCTATGCCACCTTCCACTTACTTTCACTATAAAGACAAAGTCCTCATACCTTGAACTTGATTGATCCATTTCATGTCTATTTTTAGTAGTTATAGGTATTTGTTTATCAAAGCTATGACTATGTCGATAGATGAAACATTTCTCCATAATCAGATATCTACCCTTACTTAAAAATTCGAGCATAGGTCTTACTATAGATTGAAAACCAATCAAAATTATTGGTTTTTATATAGTCAATATCCATGAAGAGCTTATAAACTATATAACATAGTTCATGAACTATATTAGGTTTAAATAGACCTATTATACCTATGAAAGTTGTGGAAGCCAAGGACTTATTGTACATGCCATTAAAAACACAATAAAATTGAGTATACATGCTCTAGATCCTCCAAGAGAGGTCTTGAGTGAGATTTAATGGCATCCTTTGAAATATTTGACTTGGTTCAACTCAGGTCATATTTTCTCTCCATTTAAGTCCCTTAGATTTCAACTTTAAATATCAATCATTGATTTGCTTTTGCACAATGGATCATGCATCGTCAATCTACTTGGACCCACTGATGTCATCAGGTTACCACTCATCATTAGATCTTTGATTTTGATTGAATGCTGACTACTGATCTTATTTTAGTCACTTTTGACTTTTTGACCTTATGCATACCATTAATCTTTCTCCTTATGAATAAATTGAGCCATAGATATTTTTACAATTTAACATGCTTAAGATACTTATTACCTACACATTTACTTTTAGGATTTTCTAACCTTTTAACCCACTACTCACCATTAGATCTTTGATTTTTATTGAATGCGCACCGTAGATCAACTTGGACCCGCTATCTTTATTATTCATCGCATGACGTTAGATCTTTGATGCATGATCGAACGTATACTATTGGATCTTCAAGAACATTTGAATTCAATGGCTATTTCACAAGGCTTAAATTAATGTCTATGTATATGTCTTATTAAGGATTTTTAAATACAAATGGTTAATTTTTGTAGCTTTAACTCGATGTCCTCATGCACATTTCATTCTACTTGGTCAAATTTAAAGATGTATATCTTGAGACCGACAACTCATCAAGACATGAAAGTTGTAGATAATGTTCAAGGCATGAAAAACACCATGTCCATGAAATATTTTTGCCTAAAAGGATTTCAAAGTGAATCAATTAAATACACAAAAAACCTGATTTATTTATTTATGCATGATGTTTGATGACAGCCTAGTTATTCTAGGCTTGTGAAAGTCATTTCTTGATCATCCATTCAATTAGGAAACTACTCAGTTGATCTATCTAGGCAAAAGCTTGGTATGTGTGCCAAAATTATCCAACATCTTTGGTAATTCACAAGGATACACACCTACTATACTTGATAATCTATACTAGTTGCTTTATTTGATCCATTGGGCATGGAGTCACAAGTCTTTGCTCTTAGCTACCATGAAATGATGTAAGGTTTCCCCTTTGGATAACTTCATCTTGAAGCAACAAGGACCAAAAAAGAAAACAAATGTGTCCATGGAACTTATTGAAGGGAACACAAAACAAAAAGGAAATGTGCATAAGTCACTTAGAGGATAGAATAAAATATGTCTACCCTAAAATAGCCAATCAGAATGGAACCTATACAAAACCATTGACTGGTTGTAAAAAATAGATTCCCTTTCTCACTAATATAATATGATTTACATGCTCAAGGGAACCCAACCAAATATGGATAAGGAGTGGATAATTAACATATTGGTGATATCATTCTTCAAGAATAAGAAAAAAAAACTCACCTACCCAATCTAATTGATTAGACATGTAAGTATATTGGAGTGGATAGACAAGCTGATCTAGCTCTTTTTGATGCTCAACTTTATGCTCAAAATTAATCATATCAAGCGATGGCTCCTCCTTGACATCTTCCAATTGAGCTAGGTACCTAATAAGACATCCTCTTATCAATAAAAACATTGAGAAATCATATTTTACCTGACTCCTACACTTTATTACTCCATCATTATGCTCCTTAGGTACAATCAGATCATAGTCTCTTTGGAGAGGAACATAGCCTACTCCCAAGATCTAAAATAAGTCCTCTAATTCCCTTTCACATGATCATGTATGGAATTTGATCTTGAGTTTATTATGATCTTGATTTGAGTAGGATATTTTCCTTGAAGCACATGCTCATATTAAAACCTTTGTTCACCCTCAATGTCCTCTTCCATCATACAAAGTGGTAGCTCATCAAACTGCATTACCTAAGCACTCGAGATGTCTTCTTCATCAACCTCAATCAAGATTTCATCTTGTTTTTCAACTATAAATGAGGGTTGATTTGAATAACCAAGGTCCAAAAGGACACATTTATTGTTCTCAAAGTTTACCTTCCTCTAGCTCCAATATATTAGGGCTAACTTCATTTGACAACTCATCCTGAAGTGGACTAACCTATGGTTCTTGGTTCTAATCCTCTTCTTCATCTATGTAGAATGGACCTTTAGTAGTCCATTTAAGGTTTGATATATTTTAAATTTAATTATTGTCATCATCATGATCTAGTTCATTAGTGTCAAAGACGTGCCAAGAAGGCTAGTCAAAACCTAACTCTTCTTTTTATGACTGAAGCAGGCTACCTATCATGATCCCCTCATCATAGACACTTGAATTATTCTCTTCAAGTTCACTTATGAATGCAAGCTCCTCCTCTATCCTTTATATAATAGGTTCTTGCTCTAAGAAGGAGATGGTAGGAGGGTGAGTAAGCTCACCTTACTTGTAGCTTATGAGATTATCCTTCTAGCTAAGTACTATGATTGATCTCTTTGGTGCCTCTTGAACTAGTACTTGGGCTACTTTAAATAACACCGCTTCCTTTTGGAAACATTTTTGAATTGACTTCCATGAGAGGAATGTTTAATAAATAACTACCTCTTCTTGATTTTAACTCTCTTCCTCTTTACTCATCTTCAGATCTACTCTTTGATTTGCCTATCTATATTATCTTGGAATAGATTCTATTAAATGTGGTGTTATCACTTTTGTTTTCACCCTTTGAGTGTATGTCTTGGCTCTCCTCATCCAAGTGATAAAATTCAAAAACCTCTAGGCTGTGGGTAGCTTAAGACTGATGTGAATTTTTAGATAGGTCCCTCAATGTACCACTTGTAGATCACTACAACACATATGCTTGTGAGGGAAAAGGGAGAGAAAAATGAGAGTAGAATATTCTAAAGGAGGTGATACACCAAATACATTGATGATAACCAACCAACTACATGTCACACATAAGACCAATAGACTAACTAAACATACACTTTTGTAATTTGAATCTTCTCACATCAATATTTCATTATGAGGTTGTGATGAATGTCTAGGCTAGGAGGACTATACAAGAAGCCTAGAATGTCACTATTTAAATATACTAACTCACTCAACCTTGACACTTCATATAACACTTCACATGACCTACAAGACGAAGCTTTCAAGATATAAATAGGTGTGAGAATGATACAACAATGCTAAGGGAACCATAGTCATCACTAAGCAAGATTAACCATTCAAGTAAAAAAAATATGAACATCCATATATGAGGTAAAAATTAGTTGTATTTATTGATATATGGTATGCAAATGAGTAGAAATTTTCCATACTCATGTGGAGCATAATTTACAAAGGCCAAAATGGCTTATTCTTATAAAACATGAGAGAGAGGAGAAGAGAGAAGTCCAAAAGTCATAAAGACACTTGTCAATCTGATAAAATGAGTTACATATGCATGAGAAGGTAATGCAAAACTGATTATGCAAAGTTAGGAAGCACAAGTGTCAATCCAAGGCATGAAACTCTTGAAATTTGGCATGAAATTCCCTTTGTTAGTTTAGAAAACTACCTTCATGATTTAGCCATGTTTGAACATACCAAGACTAATTATGGATATTTATAATGATTATAATAAGAGGGAAGGATTTTATACATGCCTCCACATATATTGGTTACAGTCATGATCAAAAAGATTCCTTTGAAAGTGATCCATCATTGCTTACACTCAAAGAAAACTCCTCTTTCACACACCTTGTACACTTGGCCTCAAATTTGGCTTTAGTTTCCCATGAAAATCCATAAAATGAGTTTAATTAAATTTTTTAATACCATCCATATTCTTATAGGAATCATGCACACCTTAAAATCAACCCACTTGAAGCTTTTCACCCTTCTCACTACCATGTTCACTATGCCAGTTTTGAATGGTTAGGATGAGAGCTATTATTTTAACACTTAAGAGTTGTTATAAAGTAATAAATGGACATAAGGGGTTATACCACGTCCTAATCCTTCTCCTAAAGTTGGTTTCATCTCTTGAAAGTCTCTAAAACCTACATAATGCACAAAATAGTCAAGGAAGTAGTTTGTACCCTATCCATATAGATTCCATATAACTAATCCTAGGGAGCTTAACTAAGTATTATAAAACCTCCAATCATCATTCTATGCCAACTATGTCATTTGGGTGTATTATCTCTTTCATTTTCCACATCTGGTCTAAACTAAGGGTTTATGAGGGTTTTAAGTCCTTTTTGCTCTTAAGCTTTGTTCATAAGTACCTGATATTATAACTACAAACTAACTTCACTAGATAAGGTATCAATACTATTTCTAAGCTATATAAAATCCCTTAGCCTCCATGCACACCCTTAGAGGATATGTGAGCACTTAAAGTTGGTCTATCGAGCCTTTTTTCCACTTTGCACAACCTTGAGTTGTCCTAACATCTAAAATTGACATTTTTATGGCTTCCTTTGCATATAAATAAATCATAAACATATATTATACTTCCATAAACATTTAAAAATGTATTATAAATATAAATAGGATATATAACTGAAAGTGACATCTCATTTGAATTCTAGGCCTAACCATGCCTAGTAGGCCTACCTGTAAGTTTGAGGATTTAGGCCATCTTGTTGGGGTTCCTTCCTCTATGATATGTCTTCCATGTTTTCTCAGGTGTAATTAAACTTTAAAAACCTTCATATAATGCTATTTTATCTTTTGGTCCACTCTTTTGTCCTCATTTTCCAGAACCTGCCAATTTTGACTCTAGGGAAGTACCCTCTGCCTGAGTGAAAATAGAGGGAACTTCCCTTATTCCCTTAGACCAAGTGAATATTGGATGGGATTAAAAAATACATAGATAACCTCCACATAAAAATTTATCCCCTGGTCAGGTTATTTTATCCTCCAAAAGCTTCAAATTCCAAGATATACTTCTTAGAGAAAGGACTATGCACAGTGTTTGGAGTATAGGTTATGTATTGCATTGTTTAGAGCTCCTTATTTATTATATTTGCCATGTCAAGGGTATATTTATATAATTAATATAATAATTAATTTGTCTTAGGTCTACTCATCACCTTAATTCTTTACATACTCCTTATACACCCTACTTTGACAAGATTAAATATAACCCTGACTATGTTTTCCTTCAATGTACTACATGTGTAGGAATTCTTGATTGTTTTAAGCTTGAGATAATGTATAAAACATATTTATATTACCTTAATATAATCATAAATTTATTTATACATATTTTTTTACCTTTATCTTAGCAATACTAACACCTATATGCCATATTTTAGTTCTTTATCTACTTACTCAGATGAAGGTGAGCATTTTCTTGTGAAGGAGCACCTGTAGGTGTTCATGAGGCTTGAAATATAGTTTTATAACATATTTATATGTTAATTTATGTCATAAACACTCATTTAAACTATTTTTAAACATTAAACCATCTTCTAACCCTAGTTATTCCATGTTCAAGTTTCCATTTTAGACTGTGTGCTCCTACAGTCAATGGTAGGTATGTATTTACATGATGGGATACTTATAGGTGATCACTAGACTTTGAAATATCATTAACCAACACATAATGGTCTATTTTCCCATTATTATTCCTTTCAACCCATAATGTCTTCCAAACATTGGAATATGCCTTGGTATTGTAAGATTAGGTGAAGGGGCTATTTGGAGCTCAATTCTTGTAGATGACACTAACATAATTTAATGCATAAAAGTGCATTTTTGGGCTCCTCTAACATGAAAACCAAATCATAAAATCACCTCCTTGATTTTTAAAGTTGAAATATTATGATATTTATATAGTATGAATGCATTAGGGGAGGTCAAAACTTATCATAACATTGTCATAAAGCATCTCCAAAAGGGCTAGGAGTTATGTTTTCTTATTTTAGGGGAAAAGTCCCTGAATATAATCATTTCTTTTTTAAAGGTTTTTTGCACCTTAATTTACCCATTTTAAATTTTAATGAGGTATATTATTATCAAACCATAAAATATAACTCCAAATAAGGTTTTTTCATGTTTCAACTTTCCCATATAGGGAATTGCATAACTCTGTGATGCCACCTATAGGTGGGTATTTTCACATGTAGGTGGTGGATAAAAATTTGGTAGTTTGTGAGATATATATGATTATGATAAATTAAATACCACTAAAAATTATAAAAATTCACTTTTTTACACTCTAATATATTGACATAACTATCAAACTCCATTCTAACATGATTAGTCTTTATGAGAGCACCTGTACATATACATTAATGGTAGGAAACTGAGTGACTATGTTGACTATAAAAATCTCTCCTCTAATAAGTGGAAACATTTAATTGATTGTTAATATTATTATAAACTATTCAAATTTTCAATAACATAATTATGACCCCTATGGATGTGTTTAATGTCTTAACCCAACTCACTAAGTTGAATGTGCATGACAGTCATGGAACCAACTAACTACATGGTGCTTTGTGATTGTAATTCTATGAATATTAATTTGGGTTGAGTTTTAATGGATAAGTTAATATGAGGAGATTATGAAAATTAATATAAACCTATCACCATACTTTGACACTATGACCAAGACATGAAAACATTGAAAATGGTGGAATCCTACCTGTTACATAGAAAAGTGTCTTCACTTGCAACCTGAGCTACTTGGCTTATCCAAACACTTTGAAAAGATAAACCAAGTATGTATCACATTATTTTAATATTTATATTTCCTCTTGACTCAATTCCAATAGTTTTATTGTATTGAATCATCCAAATAAGAGAAAAACCTATAGGGTGCATAGATTAACAAGTAGAAAAACACAACTAACTTGTTATGGTTGATTCATAAAGAATAATTGGCCAATAATAAAAATATTTTTATTTAAATTAATATATTTTAGTTTAATTTCACCTCCCAAGGTTTTTTGGTTTGAAACTTATCCAGCTATCTATACCAAGAATAAACTTGTTGACTGGTTTTATGTGTCTAGAAGGGTGAAGAAGGAGCAGAATGGTTTTAGCTCAAAAATGACACTTAAAAAGTATTTAAAGAATGAAAATGAGTCTAAATAATCTTAATATTCATCTCAAAACCTTATCTTATGTGTCACACTCTGTCATGGGTCATACAAGTGCCAAACTCTTCCTTTTTCAATTGATTTCTTGATTTTTAGTTAGATAACCTACAAATTTTAGATGAACTAACATTATTGATAGGGAATATAATTTTTTTGACATTTTAAAGAATAATAAGAAAATTGGACACCTTGAAAACCATGATAGTTCCATTTTTGACCTCTAAAAGCCTTCTAAATGACTCAAAGTGACATATTGACTAATTAGACCAAGACCAAAGATAATATGGCATTAAATGATATCAAAAGAATTATAATGTATCCCATGAAAAAATATTAGACACTTAAAACATATAAAAATCAAATTTTTACCTATAGGGGTCCCAATTTGACCTATAGGGTCAAATTTGGTCAACAAATTGGTGACTCATAAGGGTAGTATGCCTGTTATGCTAAAGATTAATAGGCTTATCAGTCTATTGGATTTAGGGATTCATCTAAATTATGAGATAAACAAGAAGACCTGATACTTAACAACAAGTATTTTACCAAGGAAAGACAACTAATTACCTCAACCACATAAAATAAAAGACACACACAATGCAAGGCAAACACACTAACAAGACACACATATGCTCAAAGCACTTAAGAAATATAGAAAAAAATAACTATGAACAAATAGAAAATAATCATACCTCCTTTTTAGTATCAAAACAAAAATTTATTTAATCTTATTCTTCATGAGATGAGTCATAGTGACAAGCATGTTGCTCTTTGGATTGGATGCTTTGTAGATCAGACCTATTCTTTGGAACTTCACTTGATTTGCTCTCAATTAGATCATCTTTAAATAGGTTTCCAATGTAAATTTATTAATTTTTAATTTGTATACATACCTCATACTTCTACCCACTTTTCATCTCATGATAAACTTGTATCTTCTTAGTAGGCATGGCTTTAAGAGGAGTGATTTCTTATTCCTTAGAAGATTGAGGCCAATAAAAGCTTATTTTATCCTTAAAAAGCTGATGTGTTTCTCCCAACTAGTTGAGAGGATAATATCCCATTTTTATGATTTAAAACATGTCATCATGGAATGGATAAACTTCTTGAAAGGGCATATTTGAGAAATTGCTTTTTCTTTGCAAACTCACTTAAGTTTCAAGGTTGCCTTCTCCATTTTAAACTAGATCATAGCCTCCTTAAAGAGGAGTATAACCTTATCCAATTATTTCAAAAAAATAATCCCAAGACTGATTAGATACTTTTTATTACCCATTTATGATGTCTTGAATAGTGATGGGAGAACCAATGATGATTTCTTCTTTGGAGAAAGGAAAACATTCTTCCATATCAACCCAATCAGAAGTTTCAACATAAGAAAATTCTTCTTCTTCAGCATTTAGGACCTATTGAGGTCTCTCAAGTTACATATCAAATACCATAACATGAATTTGGTTCTCAAGGGATGCAAGATCTTCAATTTCCTTCTCCTTCTTGGTAATGCCAAGACTAGGCATCTTGTAATCATGTGACTTAGTCAAGTGAGGCTAATAAGGAGTTATGTTTTCTTTAAAAAAGAGTTTTGAATTCTTACCAACCAAATACTCCTCTTTATGGTCCCACACCATAGGTTTATCAAGGTAAAGGGTGATAGGGTGAGAGCAAGATGAACTAGTTAGTGGATATAGAACATAAAACTCAAAATCAGATTGAGAATGAATTGTAGGGGATTCTTTTGGGAGTTGTTAAGGAAGGGGAGGCAGACCTTGGGTTAAAATATCTTGGTTTTATTCCTTCCATTTTATAATCACTTCATTTACATCTGATTCAGCTTGATCACTCTCTTAAGGAAGGTTATATGGGGTGTGTTTATGCATAAGATCTTCTTTTGGATCTAAACCTTCTATAGTTGATAGGCTTCATCACGAGGATAAGGAGTAAAATAGGGCTGACATGGAAGACAAGGAGTCTCTTGAGGAAGGGTGGGAGGGACTTGCATATGATCAAGCTCTTTTTCAACTTCATCCTCTTTACCTAGGCTTTTCTCCTCTTTCCCCATGATTACACTACCTTATTATAGCTTATGATGTTAGGATTAGGAGTCTCTTCTTGAGATAGTGATATTATTTGAGGAGTGGATGAAGTTTTCAAAAAACTTGGTATCTCCTTAGGCTTGGATTATCCACCTTGTCTCCAACTTGGAATCTCATATCTAAAGGTCTCTTCTTGAGGTGGGGATGTAATGGGAGAGGTAAATAAGGGCTTATATTACACTTACTTTATTAATGATATGGAATACTACATTTTATCATTGGCCAACTCAATATGCCTATCAATATTTGCTTCAAAAATAAGGTTTGTCTTTCCAATTCTCTCTTCCAGGTTATTGGTAAAAGGATGACTTTGACAAGATTTATTTGGTTCATAAGAAGGGGTCAAATGGGACTGATAGAAATGTTGGGGAAGTGGATATGAAGGCTGATAGACTTGATGAGGCTATTCCTCATTAATAATTATCTTATCTTCTAAATATGCAATCAAGCCACCCACATCTAGGATCTCACTTAGGAGCCTTTGCTAATCTACTCTCTCAATAGGTGCCCACTCTCTTTTAACTAGCTCTAATGCATCTCTCACATTATGAATGAAATGAATAGGAACATCTTGACCATATCCCCTTAGTATATCAAGATCTATCATGTATTTATCATAACCCAAGAGAGTTTACTTGAAAATGGAAATGGACTGATTAGATAAGTGACTAGGTTGACTAGGAGGAGCAAGATATTGAGAAGGCTAGTTATAGGACTAATAAAACTCATTAAAAGGTTGATAAGGGTCATATTAAATATAGTATGGATCATGACAAGGTTGATAAAGATCATACAAAGGCTGATGGGGAATTCCATAAGCTTGATAAACCTCACCAACTTGTGTAAAACAAAACTCAACATCAAAATTATCCATGAAACTTCATTGGGAAGAAAGAACACAAATAAAAATTACCGACAATATTCAAAAGGAAAATGTGGGAGTATTAACTAGTCAATGTAACTTTATGATTGGATAGATCCCTCTAAAGGCTAATGTGTTAAAAGATAATACCAAAAATATTTTAACTACTTCGATAATGAGTCCCATTGGGCATGCCAAAAACTATTATCACTTAGATTTACACCTTTTGAGGATATGTCTCATCTCTCCTCATCCAAGTGGCATAATTGAAACACATCTAATTTTTTGATAGCCTAATAATGAGGTGAATATATAGATAGGGATAGCTCCCTTTATGTACCACTTATAGATCACTATTAAACCTATGATTGTGAGAGAAAACTGAAAGTAAACTATCCTAAAGGAGGTGATACGCCAAATAGATTGATGACTACCAACCAAATTCATGTCACACATGAGATCAAGAGACTAATTAAACATACACTTCTCTAATTTGAATCTCCTCACATCAATATTTAATTATGAGGTTGTGATGACTATCTAGTATAAGAGGACTATACAAGAGGCCTAGAATGGCACTATTTGAATAGACTAACTCACTCAACCTTGACACTTCATAAAACAATTCACATGACCTAAAATAAGAAGCTAAAAATAGGTGTGAGAATGAGACAACAATTCTAAGGAAACCACAGTCATCATTAAGAAAGATACATAATTCAAGTAAACACACTATCAATAACCCTAGAAGAGGTAAAAATTAGTTTTATTTATTGATTCATGGTATACAAATGAGCAAGGATTCACCATACTCAAGTGGATCATACTTTATAAATTCCAAAATGGATAATTCTTATATAACTTGAGAGAGAGAGAGGAGAAGAGAGAAGTACAAAGGTCACAAGGACACTTATTAAGCCAAGAATATAAGTTACGTGTGCATGATAATGGAATGTGAAACTAATCATGCAAAGTTTCATGATAATGGATACTTATCAAGCTAAGAAAATTAGTTACATGTGCATGATAATGGATTAAGTTACATGTGCATGAAATCACAAGTGTTAATCCAAGGCATGAAACTCTTGAAATGTGACATGAAATTCCCTTTGTTGGTTCAAAAAACTGCCTTCATGATTTAGCCTTGTTTGAACATCCCAAAACTGATTAATGATAGCTCTAATGAATGGAATGATAGGGAATGAATTTATATATTCCTCTCCATACATTGGTTATAGTTTTGATCACCTAGATTCCTCTAAAAGTGTGCCATCACTACCTACACTCAAATAAAACTCCTCTTTCACACAACTTACACACTTGGCATCAAATTTGGCTTCAATTTTACATGAAAATATATACAAGTGAGTGAATGAAATTTTTAAATACCATCCATGGCCTTGGAAGCATTAGGTACACCTTAAAAGCAACCCAATTTAAGCTTTTCACCCTTCTCACTACCATGTTCACTATGCTAGTTTTGATTGGCTAAGATAAGAGATATAATTTGAACAATTAGGAGTTATAATAAAGTATTAAAGGGATATTAGGTGTTATCCCAAGTCCTAACACTTATCCTAAAGTTTTTTCATCTCTTTAAATTCTCTACAACATACATAATGCATAAAATAGTCAAAAGAAGCAATTTTATACCTTGTTTGTACAGATTCTATAAAACTAATCTTGATGGTATGGAACCTAATTGAGTCTTATAGAATATCCAATCATCATTATAGGCCAACTATGCCATTTGGGTGCATTATCTCTTTCATTTTCCACATCGTGTCTATACTAAGGGTTTAAGAGGGTTTTAAGTCATTTTTGCTCTTAAGTTTTGTTCATAAAGACCTGATGTTATAAATACAAACCAATTTCATTGGAGAAAATATCAACACCATTGATAACCTCTATAAAATCCCTTTTCCTCCATGTACATCCTTAGAAGAGATGTGAGCACTTAAAGTTGGTCGATAGAGCTTTTTCTCCACTTTGCACAAGCCTGAGTTGTCCTAAACTCCAAAATTGACCTTTACATAGATTCATTTACATATAAGTAGCTCAAAAATATTTATTATACTTCAATAAAAATTCACAAATGGATTATAAATGTAACTATCTCTATAAGTGAAAGTGACATCTCATTTGAATTTTAATCTTAACCATGCCTAGTAGGCATGCCTACAAGTTTGAAGGTCTAGGCCATCTTGTTGGGGTTCCTTCCTCTGTGATATGTCTTCCATGTTTTCATAGGTTTAATTAAAATTTAAAAACCTTCCTATAATTTTATTTTATCTTATATTCCACTCTTTTGTCACCATTTTCCAAAACCTACCAATTTTGACTCTAGGAAAGTACCTTCTGTCTGAGACAAAATAGAGGGTGATTCCCTTATTCCCTTAGACCAAGTGACTATTGGATGGGATTAACAATTAATATAGACCCTATAGAAAAAAAATTATCCCCTGGTCATGTCATTTGACCCTCCAAAATTTTTAAATTGCAAGACAAACTTCTTAGAGAAAGGACTATGTGCAGTGTTTAGAGTAGTGGATCATGAATATCGTAATTAATGTTTCCTATGTCTACTCATCACCTTAAATATTTTCTTCTCCTTCCTATACACCCTACTTTGACAAGACTGTGTATAACCCCAGCTATGTTTTCCTTCAATGTACTACACTTGTAGGTGTTCTTACATGTTTTAAGATTGAGATAATATCTAAAACATCTTTACATTCCCTTAGGATCATCATTAATTATTTTATATGTATTTTTTCACCTTTAACTTAGCAATACTAACACATAGATGTCATATTTTAGTTCACTATCTACTTACTCAGCTATAGGTGAACATTTTCTTGTGAAGGGGTATATGCAATAAAAATTTATTGGTGTAAATAAATAAATATTAGATCAGATAAGATATATCAAACCTACACTTCTTATTTTGGAACACACTTTTTAAGTAGGAGCATAACTAATATGAAGATCCACTAGACCCGATTAAGGGATCACTTGTATCATCTATCACAACACATCATGCTAAGCAGGGTTCTAAAGCCTATAGTCTAACACAATTGCACAAAAACCCTAAAAGAGTCCTATGGTTTTTATATTCACTTATTATAATAAATAATAAATTAAACTAATTTAATAAAAATAAAATTAAACTAACCTAGTGCTCACCAAATCTTGTGGCACAATGTAGGGGTTAGAACAAAACAAGTAAATAACAACTAAACTAAACATGTATAGGATACATATAATCACATTAATGTATATATAATCCTAATACATGGAAGATAATAATACATACTACATTATATATCTACTCTTACAAAGGATAAATAAAGTTATGAATACTTACCTTTGAATACAAACCTATCGAGTCTCAACCTCTCCCTTGGCTAATGGGGCTTCATAAAAGATTATTGTGGCTTTTAAGGACAACCAAGATAAATCATATCTAGGATACACAACCTACCTAAGCATCCAAAACAATTCTCCACAAGATAATATCAAATCTCCAAATAAAATTATTTAACCCTAAAGCTTTATTGCTCAAGTAGAATGGTCAATAAGTAGATGTTTGTTCATACTTCTTTGCTTAATTTAACTCTCTTATGAAATGGTAAGGAATGAACTTGTATATATAGTAGTATCTCACCCTAAATAATTTTATACATGTCATATATGCTAGGTTAATTGGTTAATCCAATCATATTATTGGGCTAATGCCTAAAATTTATGTTAGGTTGGCCACTACGCAAGGCAACAAGGAAAGGTAAAGTATCCCTAGAATAAACTAGGTCAACCAGGTTAACCTAGCTTACTGAATAGGTCAAAAGAGAAATAAGGTAAGAAGTGAGGGATAAGACATGACAAATGGTAGCAATAAATATGAAAGAGAAATAATCTCAATGTTTAATTTTTTAGGAGACAAGAGTGCAGATAGCAAGTGGCAAAAGGAACAACAATCTTATGAAGCACCAAAGGTCTACCCACCCATTTCCTAATGCACTGCTTAAGGAATGCACTTAGAGATATTGAGACTCAATATGTTATTATAAGATACAAGGTATCATTAATAATAAAAGTGTGAGAATATTATGTGTATACGTATGTCCCAGTCGAAGCTCATAACATGTCACGTAAGTGCAACATAAGATGGTGCTTTGGGATAGAACATGATAACACATAACCTTGATGCTAAGTAAATTTCAAAAATAATAAAAGAAGATAAATTAAAGGAAAAAATTGATAAATACATACCTTTAACTTACCTTAGTGCCAAAAAAGAAGACTATAAGAAAGTGAAGGTGTCTAATGTAAATCACACTAGGCAAACCTATAGAAGTTAGTGCAAAAATAGCCATAAAATCAAAAAATTTGGAAGATATGCATATAATAGTGGAAAATAATCTCTATTTCATCATTAATACAATTAATTTTATGGTTTTCAAAATGGATGAATAGAAACAAAGATATGAGAAAAAGAAGGAATCTAAAGGAAAAAAATAAAAGAAGAATTTGAGTTGTTAAAAAGTAGTTTTAAATATGAAAATGAGAATTTATTTTATTATTTTGCATCATAAGAGAAGAGAAAAAGAGCTCTGGAGAGAAAACAAGCTAGAATGGCAAGTTAATGATGTGTTAGATGAAAGGGAGCTTCAGGAGTGAAAGTGGGTGCACTACAAGTATGCATCTAAAAATCTCAAACTAGATTTTGAAATTTGAAATGAATTAAGTGAATTTTGATAAAATTTTAATTTTAAGAATTTATATATGATAAAAATGAACAAAAATAGATTCTAATGGATTGAAATAGGAATACGGGAAATGGGCTGGAAGGAATTGGGGAAAAAGATAGAAAAAGGAAAGTTTTTGGCAAAATGTGTTAGGTTAGCACACTAAAATCTACTAGGTTTACCAAGTTGACTTAATGGAGTAAGTTAGGGTAAAATCCATGTGGTCAACCTAGAGTGTATAGGTTGACCTAGCACATTCTAGAACCAAAAACCTAATGTAGGATATCTAGTTGGTCTATAAGGGCTAACATGGAAACTTAGCACTAGAGAAAGGAGGATAAAAAGGAAAATAAGAAATGTGGAGAAAAAATAGGATAAAAATAAGAAAATTTTGGGTCAAACTAGGCTGATTAGGGAACCAAAGAAAGCACAAAAAAGCATGCATAAAGTTGAAAGATAGTTAAAAAGTTCCAAAATGACCAAAGAAGGGAAAGGCAGACTAAAATAAGCTAAAATAGATTTAAAAAATGAATAAATTATATTTGTTTATAATTTAAAATAGAATGTATAAATAATATATCATGATTATGCATGACATGGAGGAGCTAATAAATCATTTTTTGTTTCTTGATTACAAAGATGATGGTGGTTTTAGAGTTTACTAGATGTTTCATGGCTACCAAACTTATTGGAGAGATTGACAGATAGATATAGGTCTAGACTAATATCTATAGGTCTAAGAGGTATATTATATATGTGTAGGATACCCTTGAGCACAAACCTATTAGTCATGTTCCTTGGTTATTAGGAATGATTGACTAACACCTTCAGATGGGAGGTGGATGGGGATGTGATAGAGGTGGCTATCACACTAGAGGATGTCCATGCCATCTTTGGGATACATATGGTAGGAGCACTAGTGACCATAGGGATACCAGATAGTAGAGAGGAGAGGAGATCCTTATCCATGTGGGCTATAGGCTCAAAGATGATATTATCAAGGTATAGAGTGAGCATGTATGATATATATATATATATATATATATATATATATATATATATATATATATATATATATATATATATATATATATATATATATATATATATGCATACATACATTAGAGGGTAGAAGACTATGGGACCAATCATACTATTGATAGCATGGTTATATGATTTATTTCCTATGTATCAGTTGATTGGGTTGCCCCATGCAGTCAATGATAGGTTACCTCAAGTGATGAGATAGAGAGAGGACCAAGTAGTGTGGGTTGTGCCCCATGTGATACCACTATATATGATGAGATTCATTGACATAATAAAGTGACCATATGAGAAACTAGTGACTACCTAGGAGAGTTGGTACATAGTTGGACTAGCACTAGGGAGGAGAGAGGTGATAAGACACTATACATGGTGGAGAGAGCCATATTCAATTTCATAGGTGCTAGGACAGATGGGTCTACCTCATCTAATGACATCTATACTCATGCCTGAGTAGTGGACTCAAAATTTGAGGGAACTACAAGGGAAGAGAAGATTTATACCATTGATAGTGAGGCTGACACTATGGCCATGCTGGGAGTGACCATGGATTAGTTAGGTATGATGAGGGGTAGAGTAGGAGGAGGTAGATGTAGTGATACTAGATGTACCACCACTAGTTCCATAGAGATATGAGCTAAAATCACCAAAGACAACATCAGTGGAGGTAGGAGGAGAGATCAAAGACCATCATCATCCTTGGTGAGTCAATAGAGGAGCTAAAGGAAACACATATGAGTGAGAAATCACTCAAGTGTAGGCTGAGACATACATGAGCCATGATAGCCAAGTTTAAGCTAAGGAAGTAATCTACAGAGGAGGTACTATGAGGCCACATAGATGGGGAAATTATGCTAGGTAGTCATATGGATGGAAAGGCCATAATAATCAAGACACAGATAGGTAAGAAAAATATGATTAATTTATTACTTAAGCTTTGATTTGAAAAATAGATAGATAGATATTGTGATATATGACAGTGATCTAATATCCATCTAGTGCAATTTTTTAGGTGTACTTGAAGATGAGGAGGAGAGATGGGGGTCCTTAGTTAGGGGATCACTCCATGATGTCCTAGATGAGACTCTTCAATCATATGACCCCATGACACTAGAGGATCAAAGTGTACCATCTACCTCAGCTCAGGTGAGCTAGTTTAGAATAGTAGGAGAGGTTGCGAGGTAGATACAAATTTAGAGAGAGATGGTACCACTAGTAGAGATGGGTGTAGGAGAGAGGTAGGCCTGATAGGCCCTAGCTGATATGAGAGCTATGCATCTAGAGATAGTGGCATAGATGATGCAAGCATGTATAATGATGCATACCCAATTGATGTAGGTACATGTATCAACCTAAATTAAGTTGGTACAAGTACATGTGTAGATAACACATTTATAGGGACAAGTAGAGGGATTGAGATCTCATACTGCCTTGTTAAAGTGTACCATTTGGAGGAGTCAAATTGAGGCCTCAGTAGGTAGCGTGGTTAGGCCATGAGATAGATAGGATAGAGCCAGCCCTATAGCTAGAGCATTGCTTATGGTTATATATGTTGTATCAAAATCTTTATATATATATATATATATATATATATATATATATATATATATATATATATATATATATGATGTATCATTTTAGTTTACTGATGTTATTATGTATGTGGTCACTATGGATATATTGTTATCATTATGCTAGTTGTGTATGTGGATGCTTTGGTTATATTTCTTTCTAGCACATGTATTTAGTTGTGTTGTATATGCTATAATAAATATATGTGATGTGGTTTCTTTTATAACATTAAGAGAAACATATGCATGGTTAAAAATAAATAGGCAAAAAAACTTGGAAAAATATAATCGATCAAAAATGCACTACAGACTAATTCAAGCTAGTAGATGTGTAATAACATGAAAAATGACTAAGTATAAAGAACCAAGAAATGGAAAAAAAGATGGTAAAAAGGGATTTGTTTTCAAACCAAAGATGAAATATTTTTGCACCAAATTAAAACAAGTAAAATCATACTATATCACGTTGGGAAGTATGAAAAATAAAGTAATAAAATGAAATGTATGCAAAAGGTCACACAAGATAAGAAAAACAAATGAAAAGTCAATGAAAATTTGGTCTTAAATTTATCACACTAATTCAAGATGGGAAGTATGATAAAATTAAAGTGGTGTTTGAAATCTTACATGCACTTAGAAAATAAAAGGTGAAATAAAAACAAAGTAAGCATAAAACATACTAGTTCAAGTTGGGAAGCATGTCAAATGACGTGTAATTTCATAATCGATTGAATCTTATCTCAAAATTGACACATGTAATTTGATGGTGACTTGATTGTTGGAAAAATATTTGAGGAGGGCCAGGTCCTATCTATAGTCTTACACTGTAACTCAACAAAGGGAACACCACATGGGGTGGAATAAGCATGAACAACCAAGTACATGGGGAATAAGGGTAATAGGAAAAAAACACTCATAAATGAAAAACTTGAAAGGATTCCAAATCATCATTGGAAAGTAGAATAATAATATTATATTTAAATTCAAAAGGGATGGTAATTTTGTGAGGAATTACCAAGTCCTATCCATGGTCTTATGCTACAACTCACAAAATAAAAACCCAACGGGTGTGATTAGAAAGTAAGACAATATTTCTAAAGAGGAAATATGAGGAAAGGGAATGGAAAAAGAGTGTAAAAATTAAAGACTTAGGCATCCTAAGAGAAGACCTTAGGAGATAAGAGGCATACTAAGAACATGAGAAGATGTTAAGCGACTAGTGGTCGCCCATGTACAAAGGAAACATGTTCCCTATAAACATAAAGCTTTTTAGGTAGATAAGTGTGTTACTAATATCAAATCATGAAGGTAGATTGGTAAAATGAAAAATTAAAATGGACCTACCTCCCCATGATGTGTTCCCTACTCCTTAGGACCCCTTATAGAGCCATCGATCTACTACGAAGATGGGGTACTTGTATGAGAAATTAGGTAGCATTAGAAGATTTTTTCTAAAAAAATTACCCTATTCCAATATACTGGCCTACCACACCCTGAAGGACTTCAGATCTATGTGAAGCCAACTGTGGAGTTTGATTTTCGATTGGAGATAGGAGATATTCTTAAAATAATGTCTTTTAGTGTGATTTGACTTTTAAAAAAATTGCATATTTTTGCCTTTTGATATCATTGCCTTTTGTTTAAATTATTTGGCTTTTAACTTTCTTTTGAAGTTTTTTTTTTAGGCTCCTCCTCCATATGGATTTGGAATGACCAAGCATGAGAGAGATAGTGATACACATGAATGATTTTAGGCTAAGGATAAAGGAAGCTAAGTAACCAAAGATAAAAGACTGACTATGACACTTAGTCTTGATAATGAACAAATGTGTGATCTCAAATCTCAACTGTGCATATGCTTAGTTTGTAGAAAAAGGAAGAAAAGAAAAGGGAAATCCATAGGTGGATCAGTAAGAGGAAATAGTAATAATAAAAATTGTTTGCTAACTAATGACATGGTAAAAGGAGATAATAACTAAATGAAATAGGGTAAATACAAGCAATTCACCATGACAATTATCTTTTAAAAACAAGGATAAGAAAATAAACAATAATGAAGATACAAGACAATAAGAAGCTAAATATGGTGATTTTATGAGGATCTATCAAGTCTTATCCATGGTCTTACAAAGCAAATCATAAAATAAATATCTAATATATGTAACAAGAAGAAAAGAGAAATCTAAATCAATGATAAGGAAGAATAAACATATGAAAAAAAAGATAGAATATAAAATTAACAAGAAATATATTACAATAAAGAAGATAATGATATAAGATAAGAAAAAGTTTAACATAGTGTCAAATAATATAATCAGATATAGAAAAAGAAATAAAGATGGAACACACATCCAATCAAAATATAAATATAAAAGTACCATGCATGTGCTTATAAGTACTGGTAAATCTATCTACACACATTATCTAAGACATCAGATAAACCTCTATGAAGCTAGATATGAACTATTGCTAATGTGTCATCTATCTTTGATGAATACTGGGAAAATACTTCTTTTCTAATCTCTTCAACTGAAAAATTATGAATACTCATTGGATTGTGTTGAGGAAGAAAATCAGGCAAAGCATGATTAGAATAATGTGTGGGAATGAGACCTATGAAAGAAGGAGAAATCATCAGTGGAGAAGAACTATAGGTGACAGAGGGTCTATGGGTGGAGAAGGAACCATTGGTGGAGGCATAGAAGGAACCACATGAGGTGTAACTATGGGAGAAGAATTGGGAAACTTCTTGTGATAATGACCTATGGGAGGAGTAATAGCTAGTCTAAGGATAACTATAAGATGATCCTTAAGATTCTATTGAAGGATATGATAATGATCAGTATAATGTGTGCCATATTGGTCCATATACAATACCTCTCACCATACTTAGGTACATAGTCAGGAAGAATCTTGGGATGAGGTATGGTAGTGTCTATGAATGGGGAAGAAGGATGCAATGTATCAATATATTTTCGTAACTTATGACAATGGGTAGAAGAATGAGTATCTATCTCATGAAAGTAATAGGTATGCTTGTGAGTGTGTTTAGGAAGAACACTCATAGGATAAGGTGTAATAAGTGTGTAATGAGAGGGAGATGACTCATCAATCCATTTTGTGGGCAAAGGATCCATCTTAGGAAAAGGAAACAAACCATCACCAAGAGGAGGTGATGATAGAGAAGGAATATAACTAGTCTTAATAAGAAGAGATCTAGTGAAAGAAGCAAGAGTAGGCTCACCATCAATGGAAGAAGTAATGATAATTGGTTCTAACACAAGTTCCACTATGGGAGGAGAAAGATAAATAGAAGGTTTAAGAAAGGTATCACTAACCTTAGGAGTAAACCAATGATGGGAATCAGGGAACCTAGAAAAACAATAAGGGTCAGTCATTTCATGCTCCATGAACATAGTCCTATGGGGCTCCTCAAAAAATGGAGGTGTCGATGCCATTTTTACTCTAAAATAAATAATAAAAATACAAGAATCATGAACTAAAAAATTTAGAACATGAGAGGATACACAAAAAGACTCAAGTAAAGAAGAATGATAATGCACAATCTCATCATCACAGGCTTGGATAGTAATGGGAAGCAAGATGTTATAATAAAGATGGAAGTTAAGTATCATCACCTCCACATGAACAGTGATAGGTGAGATAGTAATGGGAAGCCACACACACCCAAGAGGAGGCATTTTCCTTTTATCATATCCTTGGTAGGTATTATGTGTGGACTTAAGATTACATTCATAATATCCAAGGATTTTAATGAAATAAAGAGAATCAACATATGTGCCAGAACCCTCACTAATCAAAGCATGCTTAACTTGGATATCATCTATTTGGATGATAATAAATATGGGAGGATCATCTGCATGAAGTAAAATCCCATCGGGAATTATAGATGTGATGGGAAATTTTAATGAAAGAGAAGTTATGATAGTTTCATTAGCATTGATGGATGTCTCTTCACATTATTACAAGATACTATCCTCATAACCAGATAAGGCTACCTCTCATCCTACTAAGGGAGGACAAGGGACATTCATCTCAAATAATAGTTTCATAAGATAGTTTTGATGATGGGTAAATGTCCTCCTGAGTTAAAGAAATGGAATTTGAGAAGGGAGATTAGTGATCTTTGTAATGCAATCCCACTCATCATAGCCCATGAGAAGAGTGTTAGATATAGGAATGTAATGGTTAAGGAGGTATTTGGAGGGAAAATACAAAGAGCTTTTAAATTTTTGTTGATAAGAAGGAGAAGGTTTAGAATAAGGTTTTAAATCATGTTGAGATGATGAAATAATAGGTTCAACTTGATAATGAGAATTAGAAGAGGTGTTAATAGAAGGTTGATTAATATTGGAAGGAGAAGATGATGGAAGATTGGTAGAAATAACATGGGACTTGTTATCCAAAAAAGAATCATAAGTTGGATCTTCATCAAAGTTTATAAGATCTTCTTTCCCCAATTCATTTAAATGAGTTGAAGAAGAATCTTGGATAATATGGTATGCTTGAGAAGGATATGGGGTGTAGATAGGTTGAAAATTGATAAAAGCCACTACTCTTTGCATATTAGTCATGCTAACCACATTTTATTTGGAAATTAGTTCCATAAGACTTTATAAATGAGCATTTGCTTGATTTAAGGCTTGAGATTTATCATGAGTTTTATATTCTTTTAATGCATGATTATAATCTTGTTGACATTGGCACGTGATAGAATCATAGTCAAAATTTTGTCCAAGAAGAAATTACATAGCTAAATTATGAAGCTGTATACATGTCTCATGAGAATGACCCCAACTATCATGAAACTAACAAAAATTTCTAGGATCAAACCAAGTTTTCATAGGATGAGTAGGGTCAATTTCATGAGGAAGAATCCTAGGTAGACATTAAATAAATTCAGCTAAGGAAAGAGGTTTATGAACATTAAAGTTATTTTTTGAGAAATGAGGATTAGTAAATTGTTGAGAAGAGGAAGCTAGTTCTAAATAAGGGGTAGGAACAATAGCCTAAACATGGTGAATGGTATCATATGAATTAGAAACACTATCACTGGTAACATTGTAGTTTTTATTTTTAAGTAATATTTGTGAACCCATGGAAGGTTGGGGTGGCTCAAATTGATGCATAAGGAAATCTTGTCATTTAGCTTGATCAATAGCTTTTTCTAAAGTACATAGAGAAAGGGTATGAAATTGATATTGTAATTTCAGAAAAAGAGAATTTGTAAAGAGATGAAAAAGATTATCATTAGCCATGTTGTGTTCACCTTTGTTTGATAAAGTCTTCCATCATTTAACAAATGCTTGGGTAGTTTCATTTTTGCTTTTCTTTCAATTGATGAAATGGGCCAAAGTATTTTCAGGAAGATCACTAATTTGGAATTCTTGAGATAAAGCATTGACTAAATCTTCCAAACTAGTAATGGAATGAGGTCTAAGTTGATTTTACCAATTTAGGGCATCACCTGTGAGGGTCTTAGCAAGGAGCTTAGTAGCAAAAAAGGTGTTTAATTTAACCCGATCTTTATAAATATTCCCAAATGTTTTAAGATGAAGAGAAGGATCAGTTGATCCATTATAAGAGATTATAGGTGTTATACATCCTATATCAATGAAATCAATTGAATAGCGAGAGTTTCATTTTGTATATGATTGATAGTTTTATTGATTAAAGGAAGTTGAGGAATAATATTGCCTTGAGAATCTTGAAGAGGAGGGGGAGGAACAATTTGGTTATTTGTGCCTCAAGTCATTAGTTGTGGTTGCATTTGAAGATGAAGAAGGTCATTTTGCATTCTCATCATTTGATTTGTGTTATGGACTTGGAAAGCATTAATTTGATTGAGGGTTTGCAATATCAGTCGGTAAGTTTGACTAATATTATTAAAAGAGTTGATGTTGGTGTTAGTGGTTTGGGTACCACTATTGATGTTGTTGAGAGTTTGAGATGAATGATGAGAATGAGAGGCACTAGTGGAAAAGTTTACTTGTGTAGAAAAAAATGGACTAGTGAATGGAAGAGAAGAAGAAACACTAGAAGCAAATAATGAACTAGTGGAAGGATTAAGGATAATATACCTAAAGAGAGGTCCACTAGATGTAGAACTAAACATGGTAGTTGAGATACTAGGCATGGAGGTAAAATAAATGAAAGAAGAAGAAGCATGAGAAGAAGTCATGATCAAAGGGAGAGGTTGTGAAGAAAATAAATTAGTACTACCAAATCCATTTGAGAATGTAAAATGTGGTGAATAAGGTTCATTATCTTGACCACTAATCATGAGATTGTAAATGGTAGATGGATCTTTCCCTTTATGTTGGGGAAATTGGTTAATAAAGAAAAGCATTTTGGGAGTATACTCTAACTCAGGTTGGTTTTCTAGGAGAAAAGAAGGATTATGTTGCAAAGAGGTATCATGAGGGAACCCATAGTCCATTGTGTGAGTTGCAATATGGACATTACTAGAATTTTCAAAAGGAAATATACTTTGTTTATGGGAAACCTTATGAGGATTGGTGAATTCCATCATGCCTATAGTTTGAGATTTAGTGTTGTCACCCAATAGGAAATCCATGATGAAAGAAGAAGGAAATAAAGATGAGAAAATAAAGGATTCAAAAAGTGACAAAAATAAAGATAGGTCAACCTAGTCAACCTAATACAAAATAAGGACAATAAAGCTAGATAGTGTCCACAAACTGACCTAATTTAGAGAGTAGAAGCTGATAAAAAAGGGGAAAAGGCTTGAAATTTGTGTTAGGTTGACCCTGTCGACCTAGTACAGTGCATAAGAGCTACAAAAACTACTAAGTCAACCTAATGCTATTGATAAAGGTAGAAAGTAGGGTTTTGGATAGTGAGAGTCAAATTGGTTGATGTAGCATGGCAAATAGGAAAAGATAAAGGATTGCTAATAAGATGAAAAATTAAATGAGATATGCCTATAGCTAGTCTAGAAAAGCAAATACTAAAATGGAATACACAGTCAATTAAACTGATGTTGGCTAATTCAATTTGTACATATATAAATAGATTAGAATTTTGAAAAAAAAGTATAGATTAGACCAAAAATAGAGAAACAAAAACTGACCTTGGTGTTTTGGAAATGAAAATAGAATAGATAACTAACCTGTAACCTTAGAGAAAAATGGCCCAATCTACAGAATTGGGTCAAGCTGGTCAACCAAGTGAGATAGGTACCTATTATAAAAGCTAAAAATGTATTCTAAGTTAACTCATTCAACCTAGTAGGCTAAACTGGATGTCTAGAAATGTGCTAAGTCAAGTTGGTCAACCTAGTTAATTGGACTACAAATCTAGAAGTCTAGAAACTAGAACCTACACTTTGAATCTTGAATAGGAAGCTGTTGCAAAGTGGTTAAAAATGTGATAGGTCAACCTGATCGACTTAGTAAGCTAAATATAAAGTCTACAAAGTGTTGAAACCTATGCTAAGTTGAGTTGGTCGATCTAGTTACCTATTCCTATACATAGAGAAAAATAGCTGGGTCGATAGAATTGAGCCAACAAGTCAAAACATATGATAAAAAAGATGACAAAATGAATAAAAATAAGTGAAAGAAACCCTATAAGGGTTCAATTCACTTTAGGTTCACTAGAATGCATGAAATTTGAATTACATGGTATGCATGAATAAATTTTGGATTAGATAAGATAGATCACACCTACACTTCCGATTGGGGCACACACTTGTTAAATGGGAACATGACCAATATTAGAATCGATTAGGGGATCACTTGTATCATCTATCACAACACATCATGATAGGTAGGGTTGCAAAGCCTACAACCTAACATAGTAACACAACCCTAAAGGAGTCCTATGATTTCTATATTCACTTATGATAATAAACAAGAAAGTAAACTGATCTAATAATAATAAAAGTAAACTAATCTAGTGATCACCAAAGCTTTTGGAACAAAGTAGGGGTTAGAAAAAAATAAGTAAATAACAAATAAACTAAACATGTATAGGAAACATAGAATCACATCAATGTATATGGAATCCTAATACATGGAAGAGAAGAATACATACTGAATTATCAATCTACTCTTACAAAGGAGAAATAAATTTAGGAATACTTACCTTTAAAGATGAACCTGTTGATTATGAGCCTCTCCCTTGGCCAATGGGGCTTCACAAGATATTTTTGTGGCTTGTAAGGACAACCAAGATAAATCAGATCTAGGCTACATAACCTACCTAAGCATCCAAAATACTTCTCCACAAGACAAAATCAGAGCTCTAAAGAAAAGTATTGAACCCTAAAGCTTTATTCCTCAAGTAGAATGGTCAATAAGCAGATGTTCATTCACACTTCTTTACTTAATTCAACTCTCTTATGAAATGGTAAGTAATGACCTTGTATATACAATAGTATCTCACCCTAAATACTTTCATACATGTCAGTTGTGCTAGGTCCATCAAGTTGACCTAGCACATTATCAAGTTAAAGCCTGAAATTTATGCTAGGTCAGTCAAGATGCAAGGCAACACGGAAAGACAAAGTATCCCTAGAATAAGCTAGGTCAACTAAGTCAACCTAGATTACTAAACAAGTCAAAAGAGAAACAAGGTAATAAGTGAGGGATAAAACATGACAAATGGTGGGAATAGATAGGAAAGAGTGAAATAAGCTTAGGGTTCAAGGTTTTAGGAGACAAGAGTGTAGATATCAAGTGGCAAAAGGAACAACAATCTTACAAAGCACCAAAGGTTTGCCCACCCCTTTCTTGGTACACCCATTAAGGCATGCAATCAGAGAGACTGATTCTTGGTAGGTTCCTATGAGATATGAAGTATCAATAATCAGTAAAAAATGTGAAAATATTATGTGTATACAAGGGGCACCTGAAGGTGTTCATTAGGCTTGAAATGCAGTGTTCTAACCTCTTTATATGGTCCCTTAGTTTATAAACACTCATTTCAAATATTTAAAAACATCAAGTCATATGCCAACCATAGTGATTCCATGTTCAAGTTTCCATCTTATATTGTGTGCTCCTACAGTTAGCTATAGGTATGCATCTGCGTGATGGGATACCTATAGGTGATAACTAGACTTTGAAACATCATTAACCAACTCCTCCTAATGGTATATATTCCCATTGGTATTAATTTAAAACTATAAGGTCTTCTAAACATGGTAATATGCCTTGGTATTTCAATATTTGGTGAAGGGGCTATTTGGAGCTCAATTCCTATAGATGACACTATCAAAATTTAGCGCATAAAAGTGTATTTTTGAGATCCTCTAACATGAAAACCAAATGATCAAAATGCCTCCTTCCTTTTTCAAGTTGGAATCCTATGATAGGGATATAGGATGAGTGAATTAGGGGTGGCCAAAACTAATCATATCATTGTCATAAGGCATCTCCAAAAGGTCTAGGAGATCTATTTTCCTATTTTAGGGGAAAATTCCCTGAATACAGTCATTTTGTTTTTAAAGGTAGTTTGCACCTTAATTTACCAATTTGAAATTTAAAGGAGATTTTTTATGATCAAAACTTATGATATAACTCAATTTTTTATTTTTTTTTAAATTTTCTAACATTCCCATATAGGGACCTTCATAACTCTGTGATGCCACCTGTAGGTGGGTATTTTCACATGCAAGTAGTGGACAAAAATTTGGTAGTATGTGAAATGTATATGATTATGACAAATTAAATAACATTAAAAAGGGTTAAAATGAACTCTTTTTTCACTATAAGAAATTTAAAAAACTATAAAACTCCCTTACAACATGATTAGTCTTCATGAGAGCACCTGTATATGTACGCTAATGGTAGGAAACTCTGAGTTGTTGCGTTGACTATCACAATATCTCTTTTAAAAATTGAAAAGATTTAATATAATATTCATAATACAATAAATTATTAAACCTTTCAATAACATATTCATTACCCTTATGTATGTGTTTAAGGTCTTAACCTAGCTCACTAAGTTGATTGTGCATGACAGTCATAGAACCAACTAACTGCATGGTGCTTTGTGACTATAATTATATGAAGATTAATTTGGGTTGAGTTTTAATGTATAAGGGGATCTAAGGAGATTATTAACATGAATATAAACTTATCACTATCCTCTGACACCATTACCAATACATGGAAACATTAGAAATGGTAGAAACCTGTCTATTATATAGAAAAGTGTCTTCACTTGCAACTTGAGATACTTAGCTTATCCAAACAATTTTAAACGCTAAATAATAATGTATAACATGAGGTGAATATTTATATGTCATTTATATTTAATCCCAATATCTATATTTTATTGAATCATCCAAATAAGATAAAAACCTATAGGGTGCAAAAATTTGTAAGCAAAAAAACATAGTCAACTTGTTAGGGATGATTCATAAATCAAACTTGGAAAATACTAAAATTATTACTATTTAAAATAATATCTCTAAGTTTAATTTCACTTCCCAAAGGTGTTTGTTCTGAAACGTTTCCAACCGTCTATACCAAGTACAAACTTACTGACTGGTTCTATGTGTCTAAAAGGGTAAAGAAGGAGTATAATAGTTTTAGCTCTAAAATGACACTTTCAAAGTATTTAAAGTGTGTAAATTAGTTTGAGGAAGTTGAATAGTCATCTCAAAACCTTCTCCCACATGTCACACTCCCTCGTGGGTCATATAAGTGCCAAACTCTTGCTTTTTCAATTAATTTCCTAATTTTCAATTAGATAACCTGCAAGTTTTAGATGAACTAACATTCCTAATAGGTAATCTGACTTATTAGACATTTTAAATGAGACTAAGACACTTTTACACCTTGAAAACCATGCCACTTGAATTTATGACCCTTAAAAGCCTTCTAAATGACTCAAAGTGACATATTGACTAATTATACAAGACCAAGGCTAATATGGCATTAAATGAGATCAAAAGACTTACAATATACCCCATGAAAAAAATATTAGACCCTTAAAAGATATAAAAATCATTTTTTTACCTAAAGGGGTCCCAATTTAACCTATAGGGTCAAAATTGGTCAACGAATGGTTAGGGGCTTCATAAAGATAGGGAACACAAGAGGGCTGGTATGAGCTACAAGAGGATTCTTGAGGAAGATAAGTGGAATATTTGGTATCAATAATAAGATGCTATATAACATTCTTATTCTTTCTTTGAAGGCTCTCTTTGATTGAATTCCATGAATGGAAGGTCTAAGGAACACATGAAGAACTTGGAACACTCAAAGAGTAACTTGGAGTGGTCTTTTGGGGAAGAAAGGGTGGCATATATGAGGGCTAAGGTGGTGTATATGAAGGCACACGATGTTGATAGAGTTATACCTATTGTTCTTCAAGATATCTTAGCTTATCATTGATGCTTTCAATGTAATCACTTACATCCATCATCTCACTTGAGAGTTTTTTTTAATTTGTTCCTTCAATAGGTGCCCATTATTCCTTCATCAGCCATAATGAATTTCTTATGTCATGAATGATATGATTAAGAATATCTTGAACATATCCCATTTACATATTAAGGTATATCATGTACCTTTCATAACCTGAGAGTACTTACCTTGAACTTGAAATGGATTAGTTTGGAGAGTAACTAGGGACATCTTGAGCCTGAGAAGGTTGATGCACTAAATCTTGCAAACCACTTGGGGTAAATCCATAAACATTACTAATTTAATGTGTGATTTTGAGGTAGATAATAATCATATTGATCAAAAGAGTGATGATACATACCAAATAATGATGATTGGGCACTTGTGCTACTTAAACCAACTGATGAATGCTCAAAATCACCATTGATGTTTGAAGATGTTCCTGTAAACATTGATTGGATGAAGATAACATAAAAAATCTTCACCAATTAATAATTTAGTAACTCCCACTAAGCATGCCAAAAATTGTTATGACATTAATCTACACCCTTGGAGAGATTTCTTCAGGCTCCCTCTGACTAAACCATAATATGGGAACAACCCCAAGCTATGGGTAACCTATGATGGGGTTATATCTATAGAGAAGGTCAGCTTCCTCTTGATGTATCACCTATACAAATGATTCATAGGTAAAAAGGTTAAAAAGGGGAAAAGGACTCCTAAGAAGGCTAAAAGGTGATGCACCAAATAAAAATGGGAAACTTCCATAATCTTGAACCCACACTAGATCTATAGAAGATAATGCTAGCTCACACAACCTCACAATCCAGTTGATTACATAACTATTTCATGGACTAGGTTCAGGAAGAAAACTAATCCATACCTAAAATAGATTGAAAACACCCCAAAGGAGGTCAGAAAGTAGGACAATGGATGAGGAAGACTCTCCTTCACTATGCCATCATGCATAACTCACTCAACACAAATCTAAGGCAAGAGATAGGTAAATAAAGTCTTTTATTACATCAAGAGGTAGTAATTAAAAATGTTTGATAGGGTTTAGACTAATAAAGGTGAGCATATCTTTTAATATCTCAAAGACTCCCTTGATACTCCCAAAAATGAGCATCTTTTTAAAAATGGAAAGAATGGGTAATATAGAGAAAGGAAGAAGATAAAAAAGGGAACACGTTAACCAAGAACAATCAATGAGTTACCACCTTTCAATGAATGTTGCACCACACTTTGATCCAATCAGAGCCAATAAATCATAGACAAGATATCATTCATTTATCCCAATAGCCTTTGAATCATTTCATTGATTGAGCAGCACGCTAGAAGACAAGAAGTGTCTATGACGATGAGTCATAATCCTGCTATGAAGAAAAACCCTTAAAAACCTTGAAAATATATTAAATACCCCAACTACAATATCTAATCCCCAAATCTCTTTGATTTTATCTTCTATGCCACCTTCCACTTGTTTTTAATTTAAATACAAAGTCCTCATACCTTGAACTTGATAGAGCCATGTCATGTCTGATTTTAGTAACTGCAAGTACTTATTTGTCAAAGCTATGATTATGTCGATAGATGAGACATTTCTCCATAATCACATGTTTACCCCTAATTTACAATTTGATCATATATCTTACTATAGATTAAAAACCAATCCAAATTATTAGTTTTTGTATAGTCAATATCCATGTAGAGCTTATAGACTACATAACATCATTTTTGAAATATATTAGGTCTAAATGGACATATTCTACCTCTGAAACTTATGAAATCTAGGGAATTATTGTATTCAATGTTGAAAACACAATAAAATTGAGTTTACATGCTTTGGATCCTCTAATAGAGATTACGACTAATCTTCAATGGCATCCTTTGAAATATTTTCCCTTTTTTGAACTTAGGTCACATTTTCTCTCCATTGAAGTTCCTTAGCTTTCAAATTTTAATATCGATAGTCGATCTACTTTTACATGATGGATCATATACCATCAATCTACTTGGAGCAACTGATATTGTTAGGTTACCATTCACCATTGGATCTTTGATTATGATTGAATACCGATCATTGATCTTATTCTAGGCACTTTTGACTTTTTGATCTTATGTGCACCATCGATCTTTCTCTGTATGAATGAACATGAGCCATATATCTTCTACCCGTTTAACATGCTTAAGACACTTGTCACCCATGCATTTTATTTTAGTATTTTCTAAACTTTTAGCCAATCACTCATCATTGGATATTTGATTCTAATTAAATGCACATCGTAGATCAACTTGGACCCACTAGCTTTATCAATCGCCATGCACCATTGGATCTTTGATGCATGATTGAGTGCATATCATTAGATATTTAGGAATAATTGAATTCTATTTCTATTTCATGAGGTTTAAAATCATGTCTATGTGCATGTCTTACTTTTTAAATATTTTTAAATCTAAACAATTAATTATTGTATATTTAACTTGACATCTATATGTACATTTCATTCTACTTGGTTAACTTTGAGGACTTAGATCTTGAGATAGACAACTAATCAAGACATTAAATTTGTAGATAATGTGTAAGGCATGAAAAATGCCATGTTCATGTTAAATTTTATCCTGATAGGATTTCCAGGTGAATCTACTAAATGCACAACCAACTTGATATGTTAATTTATGCATGACATTTGCTAACAACTTGATTCTTCTAGGCTTCTATAAGTCATTTCTTGATCATCCATTCAATCAAGAAATTTCTCAACTAATCTATTAACCCAGAATCTTCATATTTGGGACAAATTTGGCCAACAATACATACTAGTTACACTCACAATCCTTGAGGGAGAGCCTTAGCTATTAATATCATAACTAGGAGGGATATTCAATGCTTAGGCCAAAATACACTAGGGCAAAGTGATACAGAAGCAAAATGTGACCAACCAAGGGTCAATTTATAGCATGGGAGTATATGTCAAATGCAAGTTCCTTAACTAGCTAGTGTGTTTGCATTGTTTGAATTATTGGATAATAGATCCTACATAGGTAGAAAAGGAATGGTGTAATGGAAAATGAACACTAGTATAGTCTTCAAATAGGAGAAAGGCATGCAAGTAAAAATTCATCATTCAAAAATTATTAATATTTATTTTTCAAATAACATTTGCCTTAACATGTTGTTGACAAATGTTAGCTTAGCTGTGAGCACTAGACATTCATTGATTTAGTAATCCCCATAGAAACATAAGCTAAAAATGAGAACACAATGGATAGTTAAGGATCTCACATTTGGTATGGATTTCCATGATGGAGGTTAACCCCTAGTTGGTCACATCCTACTTCTCTACCACTTTGCCTCTATGTATTTTGGATTAAGCATTTAATGTTCCTCTTGGTTACACTCACAATTAAGGATGTAAAAATTTGTCCCCATCATCAGAGGGATAATAGGCCAACAAAATGGATGGAGGGAAGGGACCCTCAGAGTATCCAATAGGCATGTGGAGATCACATAGATAGTTCAAATCCATGTGCCTGTTGGATACTCCATCTACCCTCAGATTATCTAGGAAGAACATTGAGGTCACATTAATGGTTGACCTCCATGTGCCTATTGAATACTCTATCTACCCTTAGATTATTCAACATACACATGTATTTCAACTATCAGTGTGACCTCCATGTGCCTATTGGATACTCTATCTACCCTCTAAGCATACAAAAAGAATGTGGAGGTCACACTAATATTTGAACTACACATACCTATTAGATACTCTGATTCCCCTCCCTCTCTGTCCATTCTATTGGCCCATTAGCCCTTGGATGATGGTCCTCACTTCTTACATCCTTAATTGTGAGTGTAACTAGTTGGTAAATTTAATGTGAGCTCAGAATCAAGGATTTAATAATTGGGGATTATCAATGGAGGGATAATGGACTAATGCAAGTGATGATAAATGGAATATTAAATCATAATTTTATAATATCATGCCCCTAATAGTATCGATAGATAAATTAGCTAGAGGGGGATGTGGAGGTCAAATACTAGCATGATATCCCATGTTAAACATACTATTTGGTTACACTCATTATGGAGGATCTAATAATTGATCCAACCTAAATAATTTGTGAGCATTGTACATTCAACATGGATGGCCATAGTTATAGTTGGCCTCTACATCCTCATTGATTACTTTTTCTATTGTTTACCATCTACTGAGGTTCAAATTCATAACTTCATTACCATCTACAAGTGCCATGTGGGTATGGATCATAATGAAATTTAATTGGAGTTCATGAACCTTAATATGTGGCCTAGTATTTTACATTCATATTCAAAGGTTGAGTATGCATGTACCCATGAAAATGCATTTTTCTAAATCAAAATAATAATAAGAAAGTGATCATGATAGAGACATCTTTGCTCCCTCCATAAGATTTCATTCATATTTCCTCATTTAAGCATTTATTCTTGGTATATAGTCACACCTTAATTTTATACAACCACACCATAAAAATGATAGGGATGTTTATCCACTTTCTTGGAGGCAAGGGAAAACTCATAGCCATTACATTCTTTATAATGTTATACACAGATCAAGTATTCATTTTTTTCAAAAAAGGAGTGTGTGTGTGTGTGTGTGTGTGTGTGTGTGTGTGTGTGTGTGTGTGTGTGTGTGTGTGTGTGTTACTTGTATATATTCATTGTCTATTTAATAACCTTTACATTATATACCATTCTTAGATATGATACATATAAAGGAATTTGAAATATATGTATTTGTATTCTAGCTTTATACTATAAAGGAATTTGAATGTTTGGAATTTTTACCCCTAATCTATTCACACTTTTGTCCATCTTACTACATCAATGAAAGAAAGCAATGAACCATCAGTCTGTATAATGATCGATTATTGTTCTATTCACACTATTATCCATATTTTTACATAAAGGAAAGGAAGTAATGAACCATCTGTTTCTATAATGGTCTACTATTTTTCATTATCAATACTAAGTGTATCATTAATATACATGATACCATTATATAGAATGCACATAATGTTCACACTATTGTCCATCTTGTTACATAAAGGAAATGAACCAATGAAAAATCAATCTATATAATGGTCAAATAATGTTTCTCATTATAAATACTAAGTATTATCTTAAGCATTGGGGATATTGCCCATCACAAAAATATTGAAACAATCAATCCTACTACATAAAGGAAGGAACCAATGAACCAATAAGGATGTGCATTATCATAGCAAGACAAGACAAGGGTATTACTATAGACAATTATACATAATGTACATATTGTAAAGGGTATTATAAAGATAAATAAGATGTAGGGCATTATATAGACTGTAATAAGATGGAAAATAACATACAATTATATAGATTGATTGTTCATTGGTTCCTTTCCTTTATGTTGATATATGGAGATCAACACTCATATCATAAGGTAATATTGGTTTATTTTAATTAATACATTTGGGTTTGTTTTATGTCAACTATATTGTTACCTACCTAAAGGAATTACTGATTATTTTATTGAATAGTTTGTGTAATTATGATATGATACATATAATTTAGTGAATGAATATGAATTAAATGCATAATAATTATTGGATGTGTAACTTATAAATTAATTTAAACTCTATACTTTTGTATTCTAGCTAAACACTAGTCACACAAATCTCCAACAATCCCCTCCAAACATTAATTACTTGAATCGGTCAATAATATAGCCAATGGCTTTCCATGATATTTTTATTATTAATGGGATAATGTTATAAAAAAAAAGGAAAATCAAGTGTTTTAGAAACCCAAAATAAAGATTAATATTGAGTAATAAGCTAAGAGAAACATAACATAGAAAGAAACATAGCACTAAGATATCTACCACCTATGTGGTAGAAACATAATACTAAGATCTACATCATTTATATGAGTATTTACATTATAAACAATAAATTAAACATTATAAACATCCATTCATATCACCATTTAATGGAATTATCTAATTCAAAAAATATAGATGTGTGTTTAAACACATAACAGGGAAAGATCCTAAAATTACTCCCAAATAGGCATACCTTCAGGGGGTTCAAGAAGTCAACAACATAATCAATGTTTAATTCCATAAGGCTTCTATTATGAAATTAATTTAGTTATGAATATAAATGAACATAATAAGGTATTTTTAAGTCTACAATAAATATTTATACATTCCCATACTTAATATTAGGATAATTATGATTGAATAATTGAGTATTATGTTGAATATATTATTGCCTACTTGAAGGAATTAATGATTAGTGAGGGAATAGATATTAATTGAACACATAAATTATTTTGAGTTTTTATGTCATTAGGATATGATACATACAATTCATTGAACAAATTATTCATTCAATGTCAATTACTACTTCAAATAGAACTCACACACCTATACTCTTTCAATTAACAACAATAAATTAAACTTTAGAGTGACATAGGTGGTGGATATCTTCTTAGTGGATAGTGGATATACTAATACTATGCTATGTTTCTCTCTATGTTATGTTTATATTAATTTACTAATCAGTAGCTTAGTCATAAATTCTAAATGCATGTTTAAACATAGAATAGGGTAAGATCCTAAAATCATTCATAAATAGGCATACCATCAGGGGGTTCAAGCAGTCAACAATACAATCAATGTTTAATTTCATGAGGATTTTTTTATTAAATTGATTGAGTTATGAAGAAAAATTAACACAATAGGTTTTTTATAATCTCAAATAAATAATTATACATGCCCATCCTTCATATTACAAGAATTATCACTAAAAAACCAAAGAGTATTATGTTGACTATATTATTGACTGCTTGAATGAATTCATGATTAGTTATTACATAAATTTTCATTCAATGCATAATAATTGTATACATTATTAAATATCCAACCCTTGATCATAAGATCATTACAAATAAGAATACCATCAAGTTGAAGCAGTCAACAATGCAGTCAATGGGTTTCCATGATCCTCCTATTATTAACTTGATAAGTATTTTCCAACCCCACAACAAAGATTAAAATATCAAGCACTAAGTTAAGAGAAACATAAAACATGGAGAGAAACATAGTAATAATATATCCACTAACTATATAAGTATTTCCATTAGCAACATGAAATTAAACATTAGAAATATCCATTTATATGACCATTTAATGGAATTAGTTGAGTCACAAAAGATAGATGCAGATTTAAACACATAATAGGGTAATATCCTAAAATCATTCCTAAATAGGCATACCATCATGGGTTTCAAGTAGAAAACGGTTTTCTATGATCATTTTATTAATAACTTGATTGGGTTATCAAGAAAAATTAACATAATAAGCATTTTTTAAGCCGACAATCAATAGTTATACATGCCCATCCTTCATATTAGCAAAGTTATCACTTAAGAACTAAGGAGTATTTTGTTGGCTATATTATTAACTAATTGAAGGAATTAATGATTAGTTAGGGCATAGTTTGTTTTATGTCAATAATATTATTTCCTACTTAAAGGATAAATGATTAGTTAGGGCATAGTCATTCATTCAACACATAATTTACTTTACTAGTTTGTATAATTAGGATATGCTACATATAATTCATTGAACACATTATTCAGTTAATGACATTAAACCCAACCCCACATATTATAGGTTAACCAAAATTTTTAAGGCACTACCCCCACCCCTCAAGAGGAATAATGAACACATAATTAGGGGTTAAAATTCCAAAATTTCAAAACCCTTTGTAGTATAAAGCCAAAGGGATCTTGTTAAGGCCAGTTTGTTCAATCATAGCCAGTGTGTTCAATTTTTTATAACTAAAATTCTGATTTTTTTGGGTATTTGGATAAAGAATTTAATTGGCTGGGCTAAGCCATAAACCAATTATAATAGTGCTAAATGACCTAACCGAGTGTGACTATAATTTATTGAGGACATGAGATCCTGCTAAGGTTATGAAGAGTTTTAGAGCTCATGATTTTAATTATGATTTGAAAATAATGAGAAGTTTTCTCTTAATTATTAACTATTAACCTTCATCCCTATTGAATACATTGGTGGGGCTTGCCAACATCTTAAAAATAATAGTTAATTTAAACAACAATGGTTAATCCAAATGACAGTGGTTAAGTATAACAAAGGGGGAAAGGTGATCAATAATGGGATGGGGCCCAAAGAGGGATCAACATCAGCATGTAAGTCCATGTGAAATGATATTACTAGTTATGCTTAGTGCCTAGGAATGATCTCCAATTGATCACCTTTTCTCTCAACTAGGTATTCCTTTACCACTACATTCCCATAGTATCGTGAGTGATGCCCTCTTATGTATCCATGTGGCATGCAATTTACAAAAGCATCGATACTCACTTCAACCACAAAAAAATAAAAAATATAAACTCCATAACCTCAATGAATTTATTCCACATCAATTTCATTGCATTATTGATTTTATTCAAAAATTGGATGTCGATTCTTTTCATAATCAAATAAAAAATAGTCAATAAAAGATGTCACCACCCTGGAAGATACAAACCCCTTTGTAATGGGTGTGGGGTATGTAAATACAATAATTAACATGTAATCATATAATTTTTATGATATAAGTCCTCTAGTGTATGATATCACATGAAATACACTATCATTTCCCATCATCCTCACTGCCTAGCTCACTTTCAAATCTCTCACCAATTTCAAGTTTTGTATGGATTTGACACAATTTTTGTAGGTGTCAATATATTGGTAGCATAGATAAACATAAGTTATAATTAGACTTCATAACCTTAATATTTTATCTCCATATCATTGGCATTATAATGCTTATTTGAGTTGCATAATAGACATAGAACTTTCTTGTAATCAAATAAACATCATGCCACCTTTCAAGTTGGGTGCCCATTTATGATGGATGCACATCATGTAAATCTAAAAACTTCCTTAAATATGTACAATATTATAAATTCCTAAAAATTTGATCAAATCCCAATGGATAATAATGCAATCTATCATAAGATCTATATGACATATTTTACACAAAGGTTTGGAATGTTTTAAACTTCAATCTTGATATTTATTATATGTACCCATGTCCACCTCAAATTTTTATCGAAATATCAAACTCAAAATTTGAAATTACTCTTGGTTTCTTATATTTTTTCCAATGACATTGTCATGAAAACAATTTCTCCATTGCATTCATTAAGAAAAAACCCAATCACCTATAATTGGCCTAACCCCAACATGTTGGCCTCTTCAATCACCAAACATAGATTAAAACTAATATACTTATAATTTTTACATAAAGATTGAACAAATAAGTTATCTCTTTCCACACACATAATATATAAACATTATATTATATAATATATAAATATTATATTATATAATATATATTCTAATATAGTTTTAAGTAACCAAACATATTTATACTTAGAATCATAATGGCCCCATAGAAATAGGTTAATCTATTGAGCTACTCACACAACACTTGCTAAGATGTTTAGCCTGCCACATATTACAATCTGTTGATGATAATATTTATTATTATTGTCACTATCCCTTCATGAAGACGTGGATTTTAAGTGTAGAATAACATAAACCATATTGGACATGATTTCCAGGTTGGTCAAGGGAAAGTTCCTCATGATGAGAAGTTGTCGATTAGAGATGTGATGTAAATTCAACACTAGACTAGTTAATCAATAGAGTCACAACATGGACTAATTTTAGTGAGAAAAGTTTGAAAACCATGTGATCAATCAAAATTATTATATAACATACCGAGATATGTTATGGTAAACACATATATAAGGATGGAGGACTTTATAGAGAGGCTGATAGAAGCTAAAGAAAGGATTCAAGCAATGTGTAAGGCAAAATCTAGCCATGATGGAGTATGTTAGACCATGATATTTATTCATATATTTATATTTTTTGGATTTTACATGTTATGGTATTTAGTTTCATAGTTTGTGTTTACATTTTTGATATATGATAACTAGCTACTAGGTTTATTTATCAGTCTATGTTGAGTTTTACACATTCTTATGGTAGTAGATGTTCATTTGGTATATTTTGGATCTACAATAATTTTTTTACATCCTATTTCATATAATAAAATCATTTTTTATTATAAAAAAAAAATTGTAATAAATATTATATTTTATTAATGACAAATCCATTCCATGATTGTAATATTTAGCTATGCATTATATTACTATTGCTTCTAAATTCTAGCCATTGTGGTTAGGAATAGACCATTTTGAATATCTTTGTCAATGAAGGTGTAGGAAGGTTTTGTTATCACTAAATATTGCACCCTAAAGGAGGGTGTTTAATCCTCCTCTATATTTGGTCAATATGGAAATACTTCTAAGTATATGGGTGTACCTATAACAAAATTATACCTCTAGGTTTAAGGGCTAACTCCCTAAATATATCTTGAAGTGCTTATTGCATAACTAACTATTTTCTTGTGGGAAAAGGGATATAAGATTGCATGAAAATAAACCAATATAAGGAGGTGACACACTATAAGGATTTACACAAGAACATAATGATTCTTTCACTAAGAAACAAGTCTTACAACACTAGTCTAAAAGTCCTAAAATGCACTAGCATTAGTATTTCAATATGAAGGTGACATGCATGAAGACTATCCAAGGTAAGTGAAACCATAGATTATTTGTAGATAATAAGGCTAATTTTACACTTTATAACATATCCATAAACTTAAAAACACTTCATATGACCTGCCATCAAACATGGAAGGATCAAGGGAAAGCAAGGATAGATAAATATCTCTTAACTATTCACTATACTTTCTTCACACACTTTGAAAATATGATATATGAACTTAAAACATATTTTATTTATTTTTATAATTCAAATTAAAATGTCAAAACCATTAGGGCTTCACCATACATGGTGTGGTATTAGTCTACAAGAGCCAAAATGACTACTACTTATAGAATTTGAGAGAGAAGAGAAGAGAGTGAAGTCCAAGAGTCATAATAACACTTTTAATAATAATAATAATGGTTAAACATGTAGTAAATAGGAATATGGAATATAAAATTCAAGGTTACTTGGACAAATGTCCCTCAAAATTATAAAACTCTCAAAATGTTGCATATGACTCTTCAATTTCTTGCTCAAAAAACTGCTTTCATCATTTGGCCTTCTTGGAACATCCCATAGAAAATTAGGGATAAATGTGATGATTTAAATTATATTTATGGTTTTTATACACTATCAAAGATTAATTTAATGTGTCCTTAATCATCATGATTATTTTGTACATGAGTTATCATTGCCTTCAGTTCAAATAACTCCTCTTTCACTCACCCTTCACACTTGACACCAAATTTGGCTTCAATTTTCCAAAAAATTACATAAAAAGGAGTGTATGACACTTTTAAATATCCCTCATGGACTTATATTCCTAAATCATTACTTAAAATGCTTCCTACTTTTATTTTTCATCTTTTCACTTGCTTGTTCACTATGCCAGATTAGACCGGCTAAGATGAAGGTACTAACAAAGACACTTGTGAGATATTTTGATGAAATAAATGTAAATGAGAGGTTATCTAAAATCCAAACCTATCTCCCAAAGTTAATCTCATCCTTTGACTCTCCCTTGAACCTAAAAAACACTAAAAATAGTCAAGAAACTAGTTATGTGCCATGTCTGTACAAGTAGTACAATCCAAATGGGTGGGGAAGATCCCTAGAGATTCCTATAAAAAATATAATCATTCCAATCCATTATATTCATCCTATATGCCTCTCCTCCTTAATTTTACCACTCAGGTCTGTGGTAAGGGTTTCAAAGGGTTTAGAGTAGTTTTGACCTCTAATGATTATTTATAAAGGTTTGGCACTCAATCCCTAAACAATTTCCTCAAAATTCAAGTTTAGGACCTTATATAATATATCATACCTTCTTAGGTTCTCATCCAAAGTTTCCATGTTGGTATAAGCTTCCAAATTTACCTACTCAAGTTCCTCTCACATTCTATGCAAGCTGCTAAGTTTTCAAGTAAAAAAAAGACTCTCTCATGTCTTTATCTACATTATAACATTCTTAATACACATTATATCTATATATAAACATTTTCCAATGAATTTTAATATCTTTCTAGGGTTACAAATGATACTGATCCCCATTTGGGCTTTAGGCCTAAACTGAACCTAATAGGTCTATCTACATGCTTGTAGGTTTAGAACACCCTGACATGTTTCTGATGATTATGAATTATTCCTCATGTTATTTCAATTTTATCAAAAAATTTCACATCCTCTTGAAGGCTGCATCAACTCATAGCTCACCTTGTCATCCTCTTATTCTTAAAACTTGTAAGTTTGTACCCTTGGGGAGTGCCCTCTATCTGAGATAAAATAGAGGGAACTTACCCTATTTTCCCTTACAAAAGGAAGGTATGGTCAGATTATAAAAAATTTTAGTATGTTATTTGAAAATTCATAATGTCTCATTATGTATCTATCACCTTTAAACATCATAAAACCCTCAAGGTAGATTGTGAGAAAGTTGACTATATAGGTTGTGAATGTGAATGTAGGTTTCATTGTTAGAATCTCTCCTTCCCCTATTTCCATGATGTGGGGTATTTTGAGTTTCATACCATCACTATGTATTCTTTTCAAACATATCTAGTACTTAAAACTTTTACAAACACCATATTTCATACCTTATACTTGACTACTCTAGACTACTGACTGTGTTTTCTTGTTTCTTGCTTAGAAAGTGACCCACGTAGGTGCCCACTACATTATTGGACCTTGAACACAATGTATAAGACCTTATTTGCGCCTTAATATTTACTTTAAAAATAAATATAGACCTATTTTCATCATATGTATGCCAGGATATATTCTAAGTCACTTGTTTTAGCTCAATATCATGCCACAGTCCGCTATAGTTGATTATTTTGGAGTAAAATGGAGGTCATGTAGGTGTGATTCAACTTTAAAACCCTATTATTAGTACCTTTAGGTAATTTTATAAGTCTTTGGAAGCATTTCCCAATGTCAAAGTTTATGTTTTCAGTCCTAGTAGTTTTCCAATGTATAGGGCATGGCTAGTGAGTACCTATAGTCAATTTTTGAGTGGATATTCTAAGGGCAAGGCACCTATAGGTGGTGGTGTAAGTCCATACATTGCATTTCAAATACTTATTTATGACCTTTGAACCATAAATTTTTCTTTCAACTCAAAAATACCACCTAACATGAAGATATGCCTCTATTTTAACTTTGAGTTATGAAAACACTCAAGAGTTCAAATCCTATAGAAATCACTAAAAAAGTAAAGTGAACACATATCAAATTAGAGGTCCTCAAACATCACTTTCCTTTAGTCACACATCCTTTCCATTTTGAAAGGATCTTCCTCTAAGATAGGGGTATAATATAGTTGTACTTTGATTCATCAAAAATCCTTGCAACACTTCTATATGACATCATCAAAAGGGGTTAGGTCTCTATTTTGGTTTTTTAGGGAAATTTATCCCTGAATTCAAATTCTCTTCTCATGAAGTGACTTTTCAATTTTTATACCAACTTAATTCCTTAAACATGACTATAATATCCTTTTCAATATCCTAATACATCAATAAAGGTCTCAACACATGTTTTAACATCTCTGAGCAACATTTCTAGGCTTTTATCAATACTACATGTAGGTGGACATTTCAATGTGTAAGCACTAAATGTGAATGTAGGTAGTATGCATGATATATAGGATGATAACCAGTTTTAGACCTTATCAAGGTATCCTAATGCATACCTCCTACTTTGAATGATTTTAAATAAGTTTCAATACTCCCAACTCAATGCTCTCAATATCCTATAGGTATGATTTGATGTTGTAGATAAGGAAGTGGATGTGTACATAAGCAATGTGCATATAATATGAGTATTTGATGAGTTTTAGACTCTTAATAAACTTTTAAATAGACTATTTTAACCATGGAAAATCTCATTAAATTCAAATACTCCCTTTTAATGTGATTAACATCTATGAGGTGTTTATAGATACTCATTCAATGGTATAAGGTTGTGCAACTTAGAGAACTAACTATCACATTTAGTTGTATGGAATTAGAGAGGTTTAACTTGATTTATCACATTTAAAGAGTGTTTTTACCACATTTAGGATCTCCCTAAAACCTCCATGAACATGCTCAGGACCCTACACACCATGACTACAAATGAAAGTAAGAAATAAGATGATTGTGTCTCACATTTTGACTGAAGCCTTCATGATCTTAGTATTAGAGAGTAAGATTTGAATGAGAGGGGAAAGATGATATTATAGGTATAAAACACAAAACTACACATTGACTTAAAACCATTATAGAGAAAGAAACCTCTTACAAGTGGTGAAACATGATTGCAACTAGAAAATGGTGACCTCATCCTATAATCTGATCTATTTGACCCATCAAAAAAAATTCAGTCATCAAACCCAACATGTAAAACATGAGATAAGGAATTAAAAATAATTGGTAATCAAATTCATCAATTGAGTTATACATACTAGCTCAAATAGGAGAAAAAATTGTAGGGTGTGGGAAATCACAAGCAAAAATGGACAATCAATTTGTTAAGGATGGTTCATAAAGTATACGTAACAATTATTACAAATAAAAACATAAAAATTAATTATACCAAGTTTAATATCCACCACCAAGATAATTTGACCTAGAAGTCTTCCTATTAGCCATACCAAGAAGAAACTTCTTGACTAGTTTTGCTTGCCTAGTGGAGTGATGGAGAGATAGAATGGTTTTAGCCCATTTTTGTCACTTAAAAGGAAAATAAATAATGTAATTGGGGTCAATTAATATTAAATTTCACTACATAATCTTCTCCCATGTACCAATCTCTCCCATAGGATGTACAACCTTTAAAACTCCCTCTTTTTAACTTATTTTCTTGATTTTTAGTTAGGAACATAAAAGTTTCAGTTTATCCTTACATTATTAACAAGGAATATAACATATTTTATATTATAAGGAATTTTATGATGCATATACACCTATAAAACTATACCAACTTCATTAATGACCCATACATGACCCCTAAATGACATTAAATGACATAAGGACTAAAATGGACTATGACCAAGGCTAGAAACATATTAAAAAACATAAAATTTACCATTAAAAACCCTATGAAATTATAATATAACCATATATAAATTTTTTTACTATAGGGGGTTGACTCATTTTGACTTGTGGTCAAAATGGTCAACATTCTTGGCAATTTCCCAAGGGTGGTATGTTTGTTATGCCAAGACTAGTAGCCTAATCCTATCCATTGGGAAATGGAGTCACACTAGTTTGAAACATGATTTGAATTTGAAACTACATCAAACAAAAAATAAATAACACATAAGATAAAACAAACCAAAGGGAAAAAACATGTGTTCAACTATAACACTTATGGAACACAACACAACTGAAAGAATGACACACAAACCTAATATATTATTTACAAAAACTCATTATTTATGTGGAAAACATCTTATCATACCTCAAATATTATAAAAAATAGTTCCTCTTGCATCTTTGTCACTCCATGAAGGCAATCTAAAATGTGAAGCATGTCCATCATCAACCTTGCATATGTGAATGTTCAAGAAGCCTATCACCTTTGGATCTTCTTAGGTATACAAGTGGAATTTTTTGAGACTTCATGAATGCTTTTTATTTCTCTCTAAGATCCTTTATTAAAGTTTAAATTTGATTCATCTTTATCACATCTGATATGCCTTCCTCAAACTATAGATAGGAATGTATGACAACTACCTCATCTTTGTCCTCTTTTAGGAAAACATGTACTTGATGTTTGGGATTATTAATCTCTTCTTATTTATTATCTAACACCTTTGAATATGGCTCAACATCAGATGTATCTCTTGAATATCCTTAAAGTATAACCAAATCTACCTTAACCTCATGAAACTCTTCTTTGACAGTAGACTCTTGGACAAAAGTAAGGCCCTTACTTTCATGCTTGATGGAACACTCAACATAATGTTCGATAGACTCATTATAAAAAAACATTAGATATATAATTCTTAGGATGGGAAGTATCATTAACTAGTTGATTAAATTCTTGACAAATGGAATTTAAACTTTTCCATAAGTCATCCTCCTCTTTCCCATGAATATCATCATCAAGGGCAACTTCATCAATAGTAGATAGAAAGACATCATTGATCCCTCCATGGTGATAAATTATATTCTTAAATCCATCATCATTATATACATGAATCAAATATTTACTCTTAGTAGCTTGTGAGAAATAATGTTTGACACATACCTCATATCCCTCAAATGGCTCTTCATGTATGATATATGTGCCAAGGTTAGTTTTCTCAAAGTATTCATAAGGATCATGATAATAATCATATGAACCATAATAATGTATAATTAATTAATTTATTCCCTCAAGTTTATAAACACCATCATTCACATTATATTCTTCTTTCTCATTGTTCACACAATTTAAGTTAGATTGTATTTCAATGTAAGGCTCAATATGAAACCTTACAAGAGGTAGAGTTCTTATGGTTAGCTTGGTTTCATACCTTATCCTAAAGGATATTAAGGACCATCTAGTTGAGATATAGCCACCTAAATTGGATGTAAAGTATCTTTAAAGGTAGATTGTAAAATGAACAGGAAGGTACACCACAATAATGTCTTGGAGGATAGGGAAACTAGGGAAATCATGCAAGAAAACCTTCATGTTTTTTATCAACCCTATTATCTTAATATGTGTGCCATAAATCTCAAGCATTCCCTTAATATGTGGTTCATATTTTAGTCCCAACTTATCATATACAACCTTGGGCATGACTGATGGAGAAGCACCACTATCAACTATCCAACTGTGTACTAGTTTGTCACCCACTATGAGAGTGAGATAAAAGGGTGGAGGCTTCTCAGATTTAGTAAGTGGTTAAAAAATAGTATTAGGGTCATTGGTAAGATATACATGACCAGGAATTTGACTTGAAGGTGAAGTAATATTATGAATAGTGGATAACTATTTTTACAATTGCTCTTTTTGGCTAGGCATGTGAACAACATCCCACAAGGAGATAGATTTTTTAGCACTTTTCAATGAATCCAATATGTTTAGGGTAGAAGTACATAATTTATATTAAGTCTTTGGAGGAAAATGATAGCTTGGAACATGAATAATTGAGACACCTTGAGTAGACCTTACCACATTTTGACTTGAAGGAGGTGTAGGAGCATTTATGACTATCATGCTTGTAGCCATGCTTTGTTGCCTTAGAGGATGATTGGATGAAATTGTAGGAATTATATTATCACCTCATAAAGACTTTTTATTGTCTTTGGTTCTATTCACAACAAAGTTTTATTTATTGAGCACAAAATTATCTTCCACCAAGAAGTTGATGAAGCTTTCTCATTGAGGCTACCGATCTTTATTTGATTACATCATGATGTCATCTTTGATTGATAGGAGAGGAGTGAATACTCATTGAGAAAATATATCTTTCTCTCCACCTTAATTATCACCCATAAATTTGTCTTGTTTCCAATCTTCCCCTTGCACCAATTTTCTATGTACTAGTACCATCTCTCTTGTATTGGTGGTGGAATTGGGATTGTACACATTGGTAGGCCTATTGAAGTTAGGCTGACCTTGACCTCTTATTCTCCCATATTATTAGACATATTATTATTGATAGGGATATTTATTTTTATGATCACATTGTTTCCTAATTTTATCTCTTAAAATTTGATTTTTTTCATATGGATCTATGACATCATATTCCTTCTTAAGAATAGTTTTAGTTTTGGTGTTGGCATTAGGAACTTGGGCCACATTTGGAGTATTGACAAGAGTATTGGGAAGTAGAGGTATAAACACCTTAGGAGGAAATTTTACTACTCAAATGAGGCCAATATTGTCTCTAATGACAAGTTCATATGTTTTGGGAAGAGTGAAACCACCCATGGACTAAAGCATGATAGCAATATTGGTACCAATAGATCTCAAGTAGGTAGGGAACACAAAGCTAGTAAGAGGTCTCATGAGAGGAGGTGGTATATACCAATAATTTTTAAACATCTAATTAAATTCATGCATTGTTTATTTTAGACCTTTTTTGATCACGTTAAGCTAATGTATAAGAGAGGTATAGTCACTTTCATCTTCAAACCTTGAAGTTAGCAACACTCCAAATTCATCCCATGATGTGATGCATCTACTGGGCAAAGACCTATACCAATAAATATATTTCCATCTAAGGGACATGGAAATGAATCTAATGGTAATATTATCCTTAGTGACATTATTAAAAATAAAAAAATTAGAGATATCCCTGATGTGTTCACTAGGTGTAACATGACTTTCACCATTGAATGTAAGCACACTCTTTGTACCGTTAGGAGGAATGTCATCATAGGCTTGAAGGTGAATTATATTTTTAGTATTAAAGGTAGGAAATGAATATTTACTAGCCATGTATTCTTCAAGATATTCAAAATATTCAATCTCTTCCCTTTCCTATCTAGTATAATCTTCTTGCTCTTCAAATGCAGATTAGGATGAGGGTATTGAACTTCAAGAGGAAGTTCAAGCTAAATAGGTGGATTGATAGGATTGAAAAATATAATAAATTATGACTTAGTAAGAAACATGAAGTATGATAGAAATTAAATGACAAAATAATGGCCTTAAAATAAATTTTACCTTGAATGGAGTCACCAGATGCTGAGTAGCACACCAATTTATAGTTGATCTTAAGACCAACATTCACCTTGACAAGTTATCTTGAGGATAATGGGTCCCACTAGGCATGATAAAACTATTTTCAAAAAATATTTCACCCTATAATAAGGTTTTAAATCCTCTTATATATTTTGAAAACATGGGAATACTTATAGGTATGTGGGTGTACCTATAGTAGAAGTAGACCTCTAAGTTTAAGGGCTAGGTCCCTGAATATACCTTGAAGTGTTTATCACCTAACTAATTATTTTATTACGAGAAAATGGATATAATTTTTTAAAAAAATAAAATAATCTAAGTTTGTGATAAAATATAAGGATTTCCACAAGACCATCATACTTATTTCAATAAGAAATAAAGCTTACAACACTAGTCTAAAAGTCCTAGAATGCACTAGCATTAATATTTCAATATGAAGGTGGAATGCATGAAGAGTATCCAAGGTAAGTGAAACCATAGATAATTTTTAGATACTAAGGCTCATTTTACACTTTATAATATATCCATACACTTAACAATACTTTATATGACCTACTAGAGTGGAATCACTTACATCAAACATGGAAGGATTGAGGGAAAGCAATGATAGATGAACATCTCTTAACTATTCACTATACATCTCTTCACACACTTTTACAAGATGATATATGAAATCAAACCAGATTTTATTATTGTTATAAGGAAAATTACAATGTCAAAACTAGCATGGTTTCATCATACATGTTGATATTAGTCTATAAGAGCCAAAATGACTACTACTTATAGAATTTGAGAGATAAGAGAAGAGAGTGAAGTCCAAAAGTGATAAGAACACTTATAAATATAATAAAATGGATAAAAAATGAATGATAGAGGAATATATAATATAAAATGTAAGGTCTACTTGGAAAAATGTCCATCAAAACATGAAACTCCTAAAATGTGGTGTATGACTCTTCAATTTCTTGCTCAGAAAATTACCTTCATCATTTGGCCTTCGTAGAATGTCCCATATCAGACTAGGGATATATGTTATGATTTAATTGAGATTTAGGTGTTTTATATATTCTATAACATGCATTTTAGGTATCCCTAATGATTATTATTATTATAAACATGAGTTATCATTGCCTATAGTCCAAATAACTCCTCTTTGACTCACCCTTCACACTTGGCACCAACTTTAGATTCAATTTTCCAAAACATTCCATAAAAAAGAGTATATGAAACTTTTAAATATCCATCATGGCCTTATAATCCTTAGGTATACCTTAAAATTCTTCCCAATTAGATTTTTAATCTTCTAACTTGCTTGTTCACTATGCCAATTTGGACTGGCTGAGAGGATGGCATTAGTAGAGGCACTTTTGAGATATTATATTTCACAAAATGGTCATGAGAGATTATATAAATTAAAAAAATATCTCCTAAAGTGACTTGCATCCTTTGAATCTCCCTTTAACCTACAAAACACCAAAAATAATCAAAGAAACTAGTTTTGTGCCTTGTTCATACAAGTAAGGTACAATACAAATGGGTGAGGAGGAGCCTTGGATAGTCTTATAAAACTTAAATTAATTTCCCAAGCCATTATAATCATCATATATTCCTCTCCTCCTTCATTTTATCAATCAGTTCTTTGGCAAGGGTTTGGAAGGGTTTAGAGTAGTTTTGACCTCTAATGATTGTTCATAAAGGTCTGACATTCAAACACTAAAAAAATTCCTCAAAATTCATGATAGGGAACTTTTATAACATATCATACCTTCTTAAACTCTCATTAAAAGTCTCCATGTTGGTATAAGCTTCCAAATTTGCCTACTCAAGCTCTTCTCTTCATTCTATGCAAGTTTCCAAGTTCTCAAGTCAAGAAAATACTCTCTTATGTCTTTTTATACATTCCAATAGTTTTAATACACCTTATATATCTCTATAAACATGTTCCAATGAACTATAATTTCTATCTAGTGTTATAAATGATACTATCTACCTAATTGGGCTTTAGGCCTATATTGGACCTAATAGGTCTATCTACATGCTTGTAAGTTTAGGACACCCTCACATGTTTCCAAGACTTGTGCATTATTACTCATGTTTTTTCATGTTTATCACATATTTACACATCATTTTGAAAGGTTTAATCAACTCCTAAGTCACCTTGTCATCCTCTTATTCTTAAAACTTGTAGGTTTGCACCCTTGGGGAGTGCCCTTTATCTGAGACAAAATAAAGGGAACTTCCCCCATTATACCATATAAAATTAATGTATGGTTGGATTATAAATTTTTTGATGATTCTTTATGTAAATTACCAAGGTCTGATTATGTCTCTAGCACATTTAAACATCATAAAATCCTCAAGGTAGACTATGAGAAAGTTGACTATGTAGGTTGTGAATGTGAATGAAAGTTGCATTTTTAGAATCTTCCTTCCCATGTTTTTATACTATGGTTTCCTTTGATGTGTCTACCATAAATGTGTATTATTTTAAAACACATATATCACTTAAACATTTTCCAACCTCTCTGTTTCATACTTTGTACTTGACTAGTCTAGACTGTTGATTGTGTTTTCTTGCTTCTCTCTTAGAAAGTAACCCCTTCAGTTTCCCCATGCATGATTAGAACTTGAAAAATATCTATAAGACATTATTTTATCCTTCAATATTATTTTTATAATTCATCTAGACCTGTTCTCAACATGTGCATGCTAGGAAATACTCCAAGTCACTCTTTTTAGCTCATTGTCATGCCACAGTCACCTACAGTTGATTATTTTAGAGAAAATGGAGGTATTGTAGGTGTTTTTCAAATTTAAAACCCTATGATTAATAACTTTAGGTAAATTTATAAGTATTTTTAATAATTTCACAATGGAAATTTTTATTATTGTAGACTTATTGGCTCTCTAAGGTATATGTCATGGCTAGTGAGTACCTACAGTCAGGCTGCAGGTGGATATTTTGAGGGCAAGGTACCTAGTGTGGTGGTGTAAGTCCATAAATTGAATTTAAACTCCTTTATGACATTTGAACCAAAAATATTTGTTTAAACTCAATAAGAACACCTAACATGAATATTTTCCTCTATACTTCAACTTTGAGTTGTGAAATCACTTGAGGTTCAAATCCTATAGAAATCACTAAAAAAATGTAGTGAACAAATATCAAAATTTGAGGCCCTCAAAAATCACTTTCCTTTAGTCACACATCCATATATAAATCACTAAAAAAAATTAGGCTCTTATCCTATGATATATATATATATATATATATATATATATATATATATATATATATATATATATATACTTGTATTCATCAAAACTCCTTGAAACACTACTATATGACATCATCAAAAGGGGATAGGTCTCTATTTTTGCTTTTTAGGAAAATTTATCCCTGAATTTAAATTCACTTCTCATGAAATGACTTCTCACTTTTAATTCCAACATAATTACTAAAACTTGATTTTAATATCCTTTCCAACATCCTAAACATCAATAAGGGTCTAAACACATGTTTCAACATCTATGATCAATATTTCTAGGTCTCTGTTAGTGCCACCTATAGGTGGACATTTCAATTTGTAGGTAGTGAATGTGAATTTATGTATTATGTATGATATGTATGATTATAACTAGGTTACCACCTTACCACCTTGAATTATTTCAAACAAGTTTCAATACTCCCAACTCAATGCTCTTAGTCTCTTATAGGTATGCTTTGATGTTGCAGATAAGGTAGTGGATGTGTACATAAGTAATGTGCATAGAATATGAGAATTAAAATATTTTTTATACTTTCCATAAAATTTTAAATAGATAATTTTAACCATGTAAAACCTAATTCAATTAAAATACTCCCTTTCAATGTGATTAACATCTATGAGGCACTTGTAGATGCTGATTCAATGGTACAAGGTTTTGTATCTTAGAGAATTAACTATAAAAATTGTTTGTATGTAATTATAGATATTTAACTTGATTTATCACATTTCAAGAATTTTTTTACCAAATTTAGGCTCTGCATAACACCTTTTTGAACATGTTTAGGACCCCACATGCCATGACTACAAGTGAAAGTAAGCAACAAGTTGATTGTGTCTCACATTTTGACTGCAACCTTCATGATTTTAATATTATAGAGTAATATTATAAGGATATGGGGGGAAATATATTATATATATTAAACACAACACCAAAAATTTACTTAAAACCATTGTAGAGAAAGAAACCTTCTGCAAGTGTTGAAACATGCTTGCAACTAGACATTGGTGACCTCATCCTACAATCTGATCTATTTGACCCATAAAATCACTTCCAATCATAAAATAAAACATGGGAAAAATTATATAATTAATTAAAAATAATTTGGAAACAAATATATTAATTGAGTTGTATGGACTATCTCAAACATGAGTAAAACCTACAGGGTGTGGGTAATAACAAGTAGAAATGGATAGTCAACTTGTTAAGTATGGTTCATAAAGTATAGGAATTCATTTTTAAAAATAAAAACATAAAAAATGAATCAAACCAAGTTTAACATCCACCACCAAGAGTATTTTACCTAGAATTCCTCATATTGACCATACCAAGAAGAAACATGTTGACTAGTTCTGCCTGCCTAATGGAGTGATGGAGAGATATAATGGTTTTGGCCCATTTTTGTCACTATTAAAGTAGATAAATAATTTAAATTGAGTAATGGAATATAATATGTCACTTCATAATATTATCCCACATTCTACTCTCTCCCATAGGCCGTACAACCTTAAAAACTCCCTCTTTTCACTTGTTTTCTTGATTTTTAGTTAGGAACCTAAAATTTTCAATTAGTCCTAACATTCATGATAATTAATATGAAATATTTTATGTTTTAAATAATTTTTGGATTAATTTACACCTATAAAAATGTACCACCTTCATTAATGACCCATATATGACCCCTAAATGGCATAAAATTACATAAGGACTAAAATGGATTATGACCAAGGATAGAAACATATTAAACAACATGAAATTTACCATGACACACCCTATGACATTATAATATAACCCTATACCAATTTTTTTACTATATGGGGTTGAATCATTTTTACTTATGGTCAAAATGGTCAATAAGTTATCCGAGGAGAAGGGATGACATAGTGCAGAGTTGAGGCTATTCCTTGTTATGCTCACTTGGAAAAATGCCCTCTACATCATGAAATGGAAAAACCAAAAAAAATTAGAAATCTTCAAAACTGTGAGATGAATATTCAATATTTATTTCACAATATAAAACCTCCAACATAATTATAATTTTCCATTTTAATCCTAAATATCAATTACATATTGATTTATAATTATTTTGAGATAACATTAGCTTTACTTTACGTTTGGGACTTGCAATTTTTAATTTCAATCATTTAAGAAAACCTACCTTCTAAACATTTTAAAATATAATAATTCAACTCTATAAATAAGTGTGTACTTATACTTTTTTATTTTATGCATAACACAATTATATATATAAATTTATGTAGTCATTTTATTGTTGAAGTTGTTTAGCTCACAAAATCTTACTAGAAATTAATTCTTGTCAACTTTAAAGACCCAACACAATAAGGGTTAAGGTTAGGTTCAAGTTGCAAACAAAATGAAGACACCATAAAATTAAAGTTAGATTTAAGCCCCAAATAAAATTGGTGAAATGAATACCCTTTAATATCTAACAATATACTAAATAAAATTGTACATTTAATATTAATGATAAAAATTACACTAGGAAAAAAATTGATATTTTAAAGAAAATTCTTAGTCTTCGTATAAACATTTGTTAAGATTCCCTTATATAATAAACATGCCACCTTTTAATTTTAAAATTCACTAAAATTATTTTGCAAAACATTAATAAAAATATATAAACATTTCAATAGTTGGTTTATGTTCCAATGTCAATCTTGACATGCATTTCAATATAAGGTTAAAATATTGAAATATTAGTTTGTGATTGGTATGAATTATTTTTATTTTTTTATAAATTTTGATATTAAAATTTAGAAATTTTAAATTCTTTGGTAATTTTTTCACGTGATATTTTTTGATTGAAATTTTTTATGAATTATATTAATAAAATAATATAATACACAATTAATTTATACAAAAAGTGATTGGAAGTAGTCACACCTACCAAGGCTAAAAATTACATCATCAACTTAATAAAAATCAAAATAATTTTCAACTAAAAAAGGTTAAAAGAGAAACATTCATTGTTATAAGAAATAATGGTAGGCGAATCTAGAGGTGACAACCTCAAAAAGGCTAATATTATCAAGGAAAAGGAACCAAAAAAATACTATGCAGATCTTGTCTCAAGGCTAAAGGATTTTGAGAAAATTTATAGCTATAACCTTAGACCCATAATGGATAAAGATGAGGTGATATTGGAATCCCTAATTCCATTAAGGAAAACACTAGAGCATCTTTTAAGAATTCACTTCTAGCAAAACTTTATGGGTTCAGACCTTAAATTGATGATTTTAAAGACTGGGTTGCCAAGAAATTAAAAGCTATGGGCCATGTGGATGTGGTGGCCATGGAAAAAAATGATTTTCTAATATCCTTTTTTTCTTTGGAGCATTGTGAGAATGATTTGGAATGAGGATCATTATATTTTGTAGAATCTTTCTTATCTCTCAGGAAATGGAAGCCTGGACTAAATTTTCAATTTGACAACCCAATGGAGCTCCCCATGTGGGTTTCCCTTCATGAACTACCCTAGGAGTTCTAAAAGGAAGTGGTTTTGCATGGGGTTGGTTGAGCCATTGGGTAATGAATTATGTTGACCTGGTCACCAAGTTAAAAATAAGACTAATCAAAACAAGGATCAATGTGTATATTTAAACAAATAAACTAGTCCTTAGGAGCATACAAATTAAGTCTAAATTTGGAAACTACACCCATAAGAGTATTTATGAAAAAGGAAAAATCATTTTTAAATGATGTGATTCTATTGGTCATGAAATAAGTTATTATCCACTTATTTAAAATATGGTTGAAAAAGTGATACCAACGAAGCCATTGGGAGTACCAAAGTAACAAAATGGAATCTCTCTGTATAACTCCTCACCTATTTTATATCTTAGGATAGAAGTGTTAGAACCTATAATTTGAAAAACACACACCATTCATTTTGTGTTTAATAATGTTTCATGTTTGGAAATGAATGAGTGTCATAATCAATAACCTTCGTGTACCAACTCAAAATTCTAGGGACCCGTTATCCCTGAAAAGAATGGAAGACTATTTGCTTCTATCATGTCAAGGTCTCCCATTAAATCCTTACACTCTAAGTTTCATCCTCATTTGGAAAAGATGAATCTAATTGGGTATTTTAATACTTCCTCTCTATGGAATAAGGATGAGAAATATCGAGAGCTCAACTCTTAGTTTGGACTGTCCCTTGGTCAAATTTTTTCAAGCAACATTATTTCTCCCCAGAAGGTCCAAAGAAACCAAGATGCCTTAAATGAAACCCCCAATTTGAGGGAAGAGAATTGGATATAAGTCAAAAATTTGAAAAGGAGAAAAATAAAGTGGATTTTGACACCACTACAAGAGGGAGAAAGATCCAAAATGGTAAATATATGGTCTCTGACAATATAAAAGGAAGTCGATAGGAATTGTTAAAGATCCTAAGATATTCCAAGATTATATAATTATAATGAAACTTAAATTAATATTCTAGGGAATTTATGGATTCTATAATTTTGAAGTGATCTTTTGGTAATTAATGTTTTAGAGCTTTATCAAAATTTCAATTATTGTTGACATGCCTTTTTGTAGTATGAAAGTTATTAAATTTGGTTTTTATTACACTTTTGGCAAATATCTATCTACAATATTAATAATTTCTATTGTTTCATTAATTAAAAGATTTTTCCATTACAATTTTGAATCTTTGGGTCAATACTCCTCCCAAAAAAATTGGTGGTATGTGCATTCATTTTCTCTCCTATGTGGGGGACTCTAAAATTCAAATTTCTTCTAAATGTTTCTAGGACTGTTGGATCTAGAAGTCATGTTCAAAACTAAGATAGTTTAATCTCTTTTATCAAAATAATGGAAACTTATATTCAAGTACTAAGAATTTACAAAGGATTTATTTCATACATCAGACTGAAGATTAAAATAACAAGAGTCTTACATTATATATCCCTGATAAAATCCTTGATGAAGTAGAGGCTAAATAGACTAATTATCTCATTAGTAAATTTTTTAGAGGAAGATATGACATTGATGTTGTTAGAAATTGGGCCAAGAGGAAATGGGACAAGGCTAGAGATGTTAACTGGCCAATGGTTGCTTGTTATTCTCTTTTGAGGGTCAAGAAAATTGTCTAAAAATTCTCAATGAAGGCCCCTAGATCATGGGAAAGACATTCCTCATGCTTCAGTAGTGGAAGCTCAACTGGTCTTCCTCAAATTTCAAAATAGATAGGATCCCTCTATGGATATAACTTCCTAGTCTCCCTCCTTATGTTTGGGATGATAGAATCCTACAAAGCATTACTGAAATTATTGGTATGTTAGTAACTATTAATCTAGCTACTAGCTCCTAGAAAAAAAATTCCCTTAGCAAGAATGTGTGTGTTAGTCAAGAGAAATAATATGATTCCCACTTTGATATATTTAAGATCTTCTCTCAACTCCTAGAATCAAATTATTTAGTTTGATGAAGAAAATGACATTTGTCCCAATTATAGGTTTTTGGGACACTCCAAAGACTCTTGATTGAAGTCACAAAGAACTAAGGATGCTGTCTAAAACCTAGAATAACATGGTGGAAATCAATTTTCTTGGAAGAATGAATGGGAATCCTTGAATATCTCTACCATTTAACTCTTTTAAATAAGTCATGGTCAGGATGATCACATTCTATTTTTATATAATCTGTGGTTCCTTCTGTACACCATTTTCTTATTTTGATGGTTATGTAGTTACTCTTTTTTACATTTATTATTTGGCACCTGGTTATTTGGTCACTCTTTTATACTTGGTTCTTTGTAGGTCCTATGTTGGTCCTTTCATCTTTTGGTCTCTGTCATTTTTTTCTCCACTATTCTTTTTGGGAGATCCAGGCCCCCTGATGTGTCTGAACTGGTTTCCACACTAGTCAAAGGTAGTTTTACCTTAATATAAACTAAAAAATATTAAAAATTAACATCAATATCCATCAAAAGGATCCACATAACTAAAAACACACTAATCCATATGAGAAATGATAAAATATGGTGGAAGATGAGGTAGAGGATCATCTAGATTATCATCCCAACCTCCTAGTCATTACTAGTTATAGGGTTTGTAGTATTAGGTAAACTATTGTAGAATTTTTTTTCCTTTTCTTTATATTTATCCTTATAATTATTTTTCATGGTAAGAGAAATACAAATATCTAAATGAGGGAACTTCTCTTGTTATAGTGTAGAAAACCTAGAATGACCAACACCTTTGCCATCCCAACTAACACCACTCTTATGTGGTATTTTAACATCATCTAATAATTTAGATTGATATAAAGTGATCTACATCAAAATTTTATTGTGTTTCATAACATAAAATATAAAAATAAAAAGGTATTCGAGTTTGATTATATAGAGAATAAAATAACCTCTATAGAAAATTAAAAAAGTTAGAGTGGATTTTTAAAAATAGGGAGTGAATTTAATGAAAGAGGGATTGAATATGATAGAATATGCATTATAATTAGTAGAGTATGAGTTAAATTATTATAATAAGAGATTATAATAACATTTATCACTATTAAAAATGGGCATAAAACCTCACTTTTTATTAAAATGTGTTTGGTTGTTGTTTAAAGTTTTATGCGATGTAAAAAAAATTAAGTTCATATTATGTTATGGTTTTATTGGAAGAGAGGGGTTTATGGGGCACATTTTTAAGAAAAATTTATTTATCAACGTTGTTATAGACACATTTTTATTTCTTATAGTTAGTACATTAGTTTCTATAAAAAATGACATTCATTATCTACATTACCACATCTTACATTGAGATTGCATTAGAGCATGTCTTGAGTTCATTACAATATCCTTCAATTATTACACTAGTTTAAGGCATGCTTTGAAGTAATAAATTTTTATTGAAATTATGTTAGTGTATCACATTTGGATTTAAATTCAATTAGGATATTTCATCTTTTAACTAATATTACATTAGAGTATATAAATTTTTTACTTAGTTTGCATTATCCTATGTTATTATTGTATTATAATATCTTTTAACCATTTCATTAATATCCATAGGTTTTTAAGAAAAATTTGGCATATCATACAATCATTGTATTATTGTTTTTAAATCTTTGTTAAGTCATGTTTTATACATATCATGTAATTATTACATTAATATGTCATACAATTAAATGTTCGTTACATTAACGTATGTTAATTTTTTAAACAATTAAATGTAAGGTACATTATGTGTTTAAATATGTTTCTTAAGGAAATTTTATCCCATGCATTATAATAATAAGATGATGAAAAAATTATGTTGGAACATACACAAAAAAATCCAACAAGTCATCATATCTTGCAACTAATATTTCATTAGGTTCAACTCGTTCATTATATTAGGATATCTTGATATAAAATATTTATTAATTTTTAAAATGATATAAGTATGCTACATTAGGGTATATAATTATTTAAATAATGATATAATGATGGATTCAAGACATCTACTTTTGTTTTGGTGTGTATGCAATAATATTACCATTATGACTTGATATGTTACTAAATTTATCACATGTTTATCTCAACTCAACTCGATGAAATTTATAAGTTGTATTTTCTCAAATAACATACCCAAATATATATAATAAATAAATGACAGATGGGGTGATAATAAATAGTAATGTAAAGGGACTCTAATGAAACTTCAAAACACCTGAAAAGTAGGGGAACCTATTGGTGGCACACCAAAAAAATGGACATGTTTAGATCAAATGATTTGGTGTTGAAGGACACATTGCTTTATTCTTGTCTACTCAAAGATGTGATTTGAATATTGGACATATACACACATACATAAATTAGAGGTATGTATCCACATAACTTGGAGGTATCTGTCAAAAATGTAAAAAAAAAAAAAAAATCTATGGTACAATATTGTTCATGTTAACAAACACCATCTCTACCATAATACCTTACCTAAATTTGAAATTTGGTAGGGTACAAAATTTAAGTGTAACAAATATATTTAAAAAAACCAATTAAACCAATAAAAAAAACCTATAAATTTTGCATTACTTTATCAAACAATCGATGTGCTTTATCTATATTCCAAAATTTTCACATGAAATTACATATGCATAAACTCACAATTTGCATGATGTTTTTTATTTTTGATAAAATGTCTATAAAAAATGTGGTCAAATGGAATGCAATTATTTCATATTACAAAGTACATGAATTTTAAAATTATTATCTCAAACATGTTATAGTTTTTAAACCATTCATGTACCTTTACATATCAATGAATGTAATGATTGCAATGATGTAGAGTGGAATGAATGCTGTGGTATGTAAAATGATTTAGTTACATTCTCTAGATGTCACATTTTACAACTAAGATTTTATTAGAGGGTTTTTATAATACATAAATTAGTTTATTTCACCACATTAGGTTATGTTCATCTATCAATGTGTACTCAAGATTGAATATTTGTCATATGTTGTAGCTAGAAAATATATCAACAAATTATGGTGAGATGGACTATGATGGTTCAAATATAGGAAATATAGTTGTGTTTTGCAAAGAGTTAAGGATGTTGGCATAATGTTTGACATATTAGTGAGTTAAATATATTTATTTTCATTACCTTCACATTGGTTATAAAATTAAGGGAATTTTCTTGTTGTTGCATTATTTTATCTTATCATGATTGCATTATTTATTCAAACAAATTATAGTTTTTCTCTATCATTTTTTGTAGATTTCATATTATATTAGGGTTAACTTAATCATCTCATATGAATATCTTGATGTAATAATTATTTTAGGATATTAGTTTTATGACGTAATATGTTGTCTAACTTCATAGATATCGCTCTCAATACGATGACATATAAATGTTGTAGTTTTCCAAATAAAATTTATGGTACAAGGCTAAATGTTGAAAAGTACTAGACATTCTTACATGTGGATGATATATATTTTGGCATTGATGTTTCTCAACTTTGACACTTTTGAATGAAATAAAAATATTAAATTGCGTAATTAATTCATTAAATGCCAAAAAGATCATTATCTAGGATCTTTTCATATTCAAAGTGCATAGTTATATTTCCTAATCTTGGAGTCCACACAACTAAAATTTTCAAACAACTGGTAAAGGCATACTAGAAATTAAAATTAAAATGTTATTCAGATCATACCCAAGAATGTCATGCTAAATAATGGTATGTACATCCATCAAGGCAAGCTCAAATGATGAACATATGAAATATACTTATGCTTCATAATTAGACAAGGATCTTAGTATTATGGCCTTATATATTAATAGTAACCTTACTTCATGTTTTTTATAAATACAATAATATATGAGTGTAGTAGTTTTTAAAATAAATTTAAATTAAATATTAGGTTATAAATATGCTATTAAAATTTTAAAAATAATGAATTCATATCAGACATACCTTAATCAAAACTTTAATTAAAACATGATATTTAAAGCACAAGTGTAGTAATGATGACCTACATCACATAAAACATTAACCAAAAAATAACAATTTTATTTGTATTTCCAAAAATTATTAGATTATGATGACCAAAAAGTGTTTGATATAGTATAAAATTATGAGACACACTAAGAAAAAACATATAAAAATGTTTTATCTTCAATATTTATGTTCATGAAACATATTTATCTTCTCTTAGTAAGAAAAATAGAGGTCATGGTTCCATAATTCAACCCCCGAAGAGTATATGATTCCACACTCAAGAATGTACTAATTTTTAATAGTTTTAATTTTGAAAACAATTAAAAATATTATTTTATTCTTTATACAACTATGTAAAGAAAAATAATAATATTTTTTATGCATTTAAATTATTATTCTTCTCTTTCACATTTTTGTATAAGAAGACTAATAATATTTTGACTGGATTTATAATTTATATGATTAAAATTTAATTCATTTCTTTAATTTTAGTTTCATGAACTCTTAGGGGATTAAATTATGGATCTTAAATCTCAATCTAACTTAATAGAATAAATTCATATGTTTCATAGATGAGATATCTCAAGCTAGAGTAACAAGATACGTTAAGGTGTATTGATCTCCTTGTAGTGAACATTTCATTAACAATTTCTATATCTGCACAAAATGGACTCAATACAAAAGGAGTATGAATGTAATGGATGCAAAAATTAAAATATATTATTAGGTGTTATTTTTTTTAAGTACAAAATATCATTGGATTTATAATTATGAATTGATTAATGTTTATGTTTATAATATTTAATTTGAAGTAGTTATCTAATGATGACAATATGTTTATTTTAAAAATTTAATTTGAGTTTACTTTGAAGATTTCATGTAGAATCATTATTTAATTTGAGTTTTAAATATTTTTAAATTGTAGATGATGTTATTTTTTTGTATTTTTTTCAGGTTGAAGAAACAAGGGTGTGAACCTGGTAGGCTGGCCACTTGCAATCTATATCACCATATCATATTTTAAATATTTGTTCCAAACATATTGATAGTATAAATTTTGAAGATTTTTATTTATTATATCAATAATTGTGAAAATTTTGGTTAGTACTTCATTATTTTTTATACCAAAAAATAGCCAATGGTTGGGTTCCATATGGGCCACCATGGTTAGGTACATGGGTCCATTCCCATCTATCTCAACAATTTCATGGAATATCAAGAACATGATTTTAGTATTACATCAAGATATTTTATGGAATTAATGAATATAATAATTATTGGGTATGCACAAAATTATTTTTTTGATTTTTTGTTAAGGTTTTATACAAAATAAGTCATTTTATTATAATGATACTTTGTATATCTTTTAATAATTATAATTTATGAAGCAACATGTTAATTTTGTATGCATCATGTTATACTTCAACACATCCATAATTCAAGATGCTCTTAAATTATATCTTAGTTTTCTAAAGACATCAAATGGAGAAATTATTAAAATCATTAACAAACTACTAAGTATATGATGACTATCACAATGAAACCAAATAAGCTAAATTTCTCGGTCTTTGATAGTTTGATATTAACAATATTTACATTCTAGAGATATATTTATTAATTTCATGGAATTTATTTTCAAACATTTTGAATTACATAAATAAAATAATATTTATATTTTTGAGATAGTTATAAAAAAAAATAATCATAAATTACTTATATGATTTAATATATTACATTTTAAGAAGTATCTAACTCTCAACCTATAAAATTGAAAATATATATCATTTCTAGGTTATCCTATTCAATAATTTCCAACGTTGATTCATGTTTCACAAATTCTATTTGAAAATATATGTAATATTTAAATATCATTATATTGATATTAATATTTATAGATATTATTAATGTGTAATTTTATAATATTAAGATCTTTGTTTACTCACCAAACATAAGTAAATGTTATAATGATCTCATTACTTCATATTCATAATAAAATTGAGGGACTTTATCAATTATATATTGATAAAATGTGGCCACACATGAATTACACTGATGGATTTATGACATTAAATTATGTTTTGTGGTCACATTATGCAATATACACTCCAATTAAGGTTTTTATTACTAAAATATATGACAAATATCTATTTTTAATCACGTTTTTATCAATGTATATAACTTTATTTAATGTGACCTTCTAAGATATTTTCATATTATAATTTTTATTAAATTAAAAATAGTATACCTTTACCAATTATTTAATTTTTTTGGATGCATGGATCATATTAATTATTGAATTAAATAAATTTTATAAATAGAAATATGTCTTAACATTTTGATTTTTTATATTTCATGAATTAATTTTTTAATTTAATATATTTATTATATTAATAAATGTCAAAAATTTTAAATGTAAATATCAAAATATATATCATCCTTAAGGAAGAATCCTCAATACTTATAAACATTTATTCCTATACCATAACTTATGTTTGGAAAACCAAAGCATTCATATTTTATTCCAGTGAGATAAAAGTCTAAAAAAATTAGTAACATTTCATTTGATAGAGTTTTAAGTTCTAGTGTGGCATGGAAATAATAGTCCCAACTAATGTTTAGGGAGAAGGTTTTTGGGAGTTACTTTAAAAAATATTATATGCTATAACAACTAGATAATGTATAGGGGTGGGGGATAGAGGAGGAGGGGTAGGGGATAGAGGAGGCGGATGGGAAGGATACATTGAACTACATCAACACATTTATCTATTCATAGATTCACCATCCCTAAAAAAACCAATGTATGGATCATTAATATCTCTAAAGAGTATAGATGTAGCTCGACACATGTAATCTCTTAGTGGGATTCTTCCCTTATCACCCTTGCATGTTTGATAATAAATCCACTATTTTTTATTCATCCATGGTAATACACTAATGCTCTTCTCAATACTTCATTATCATTGTATATTATTCATATCAAGTATCGATTTACATATTTTTGCTTCCTTCCTTATTCTCCTTCAGTCATCATCTTATTCTACATCTAGTTATAACATCTAGATTGATCATACATCCTTTGAGTCTCCCTCATGTCCCTACTATATCTTATCTTTGATTTATATTATCTCTACCTTTAGATGCATCCTAAATTGAAAAAAAAAAGATAATTTGTGTAGTAAACATCCATCCAATTATAATATTATTAGGAATGGTGACTAGTGATTTGATTTAAAAAATTATTTACTTTATTTATTAAAACCTTATACCGATCCTTTGGCACCTTTAACTTATGATAAAAATTTGCCAAAGTCAAAGAGAGGCATAAATTAAAATGGCATCAAACCATGATTTCTCATGTTGTGGCTTTGTACATAAAAACTTAAATACAACTGATATATATATATATATATATATATATATATATATATATATATATATATATATATATATATATATATGTTTTAACTTAGATAACTAAAAGTGTGTGTGTGTGTGTGTGTGTGCGTGTGTTGTGTGATAAAAACTATAAATATAAAAGTGTGTGTAACTTTCTAAAATGTCAAAAAAAATTAAATACTAAAAAAAATAAATGCAATGAAGAAAGAAGACTAGATAAACTTTGTGAGTTTCCTGAAGAAGGAATGGCAAAGTTTCTAACAGATAAAAAAATCACCATTTTACATCTACTCTTTAAATATTCCACATGTTTATGGTTCTTAAATTTATGTTTGATAAAGTTTCAATAAAATATGAGAACTATTTTCAAAGACTTCTCCATAGCATATATATAAGATTTGAGAAGTTTCTTCCATTTCTAATACTATTTCCTTCTAATCCATATTTCTTTATTGCTTTTGCATATCTTTCAGTGGTTTCCTAATATCACTAAGGTTTTTTTTCATTTTTTAAATGGATTCAAATTTCAATTACATGTCTTTGATTCTTTGTTTAAAGCTAGAACTAATTTGTTATTGGATTACATTTTTAAAAACTACAAATAATTTGTTGGATTGAAATGTCAAAGTGGTTTGTGGTGTAATTTTAAAAAGTAGAATTTTAAAGAATGTGACATAGGTTCAAACTCCCTTCATAACAATAAGATGACCTATAATTCCACCATACATGTGGCAAGGTGATGGTTTGTCCATTACTTAATAAAGTAAAATCCTTAGTATTTACAAAGCTTATCAATGTGTCCAAGTTATTTTTATAAATATTATCAATGTTTTTTATTTCATGTTTACAAATATTTAAAATGTAATTCAATCTTGGTTTACAAAAATTAAAAATTACATTCAAAATATTCAAATTGTAAGACAAGTTTACCCCACACAAACTTAAAAGTGGATACAAGATTTACCAAGGCCACTAAATAAATTATAAAAAATAAAGTGTTGTATTGAAGACCATGCCATTAAAAACTAAAACCTTCACAAGTGGCCATGAAAACCCTAATTTCAATAAAAAATTGGCATGGCAAAAGCTTCCCAAAATTCACTTTTGTTTCATACATAATTCCATTTCCTATCTAAAACCAAATTTCATTATTATATAAATAAAATATCTATGGAATTTTCAAATACGTTTGTTCATATATGGACTTCAAATTTTTGTTAAAAACATTTGGAATAAATTCACAAAGAAAGTCTTTATTCCAAAACAATTTCCAAAAGTAATTGTAATTACTTTGTCCAGAGAATCATCATGAAGAAATGGTTATGGATGATAATTATATTTTAAAATTTTGTGATACATACCAATTTACATTATGCACATCCAATTATTATAAATAATTCAACCAAACCTAACATTGATCAAGCAAAACCACTCGTAGACAAGGAGAGATGTTTAAAAAATGCACTTGTGACTTTATTGAAGACTCTTAGCTCTACAATCTGAGCACAAACAAACCTGAATCAAGTTTAGAAGGAACATCCATGAGGAAGGTATAATTGTTTTGATTTTTTTTTTGATTTGTTATTTACTTTCATGTCTTGTCCAATCTAAGGAACTAAACCAGAGGTGTTGTGTTTACTCATTTTGATGTTTTAAATGAGATAACAAAGAAACTAACCCCTCTTGTAATTGTAATATACATTTGGCATACCTGTGAGACTGACGCACCTTAAAATATCCTTGAGAATATTCTAACACCTTCTAATTTTTTAAAAAGATAATTTTTGAGTTCCTTTCTTACTAATTTTCTAGTCTCTTATTTTTTGAAAATCGATAATGTCACTCTACATGTTAATGGGATTACCCTACTAAATGGTTTTATTGCACTACATAACAATAATATCACTTTTGTGTTATTATTGGGCTCTTTGTATTTTTTTAAAATGGCAAGATCACCTAACTAAATAATGGTATTGTAGTGCATAATGGCTATGTCACTTCTATGTTATTATCTGGTTCTTTGTGTTTTTAGTAAAAATGGTAGGATCACCCTTCTAAACAATAGAGTCACCTTACTAAATAGTGGTAAGACACTACATAATGGTGATATCTCTTGTGTGATTCTCTGGCTCTTTTTATTTTCAAGAAAAATGATAGGATTTCCCTATTAAATGAAGTGATCACCTTGCTAAATAGCAGGATCACTCTACTAAATAACATGATTACATAGTGTAACTTTCTCAATAGCTTAATAATCAGCCTATCAACTTCCCATGCTTGTCAAAGACCACATCCCAAAGTTTTAACTTATTTTTCATATGATTACAAATTAAAAAAAGTGGATTAAAACTCAGGACAAAACTTTTATTTTACAAAATTTTCATTTGGCATTTAAAACAAAATAATCTTTAGGTTTGGGTTTAAAAATCAGTTTGCTTTTAAGTCATTTTATTTTTATCTTTTTTCTTAAGTGTTGCTTCTTGAGTTATAGTTTATTTTTGAGACCGTCTACATGTGTATGTTATCCCCTTTGCTCTTAGGAGCTCGGTTGACCCAGAAACATGAAAGAAGTCACTTGCATTTATCTTGAAATATCTACCAAAGTATGTTCTTCTCTTGTCTTTAGTAGGATTACAAAGAATAAAAAATAATGATATCTTCCCCTTTTTCTTTCAAGATACGTGATTTGCATGTCATTTCCTTCTCTTAAGTCTTTAGGGTAGGTGATTGGGTCTTGATATCCCAATATTTTATACCAAACCTCATTTATTCGGTGGTGTATAAAAATCAATAAGTGCACCATAGTAAAATCCTAAGTATTTATATTCCAAAAACACTATGACATGAGGAGCCTAACCCAATCTAATACACAAGGTTGTTTTAGGTCCCTCATAGAATCCAATGATTTGATAACATGATCACTAAGAACTGATGGCTAGAATGGTCATAAAGGGGATAGAGCCTCTTTTGAATAGCCCATTTTTGGATTTATTCATTGACAGACTTTGAGCCCACGTACCAAAAGGTATTTTATGACCATTTAATAAGCCAAATTTTAAAACTTTTAGCATAAGACCTATAAGCCAAAAATCCTTCACTGATGTAGGGACTGCATAATAAAAATCTCCCTAAGATTCCCTATCACAAACATACTATGAGAGAGGATGGGCATTTTGCCTTTAATTAAATTAAAATTTTCCTATCACAACAATTAGATTTATGGGTCAAAGATTGTTACAAACCTATTCTACCACTAAATCAGGGTTTTCTTTTCTTGTATGTTGTTACTTGGATGTCATGATATACTCATCCTATATTTAAACCAATTCCAAAACAAGTTAAAACAAAACCAAATCTTAAAACATTTTCATGTCATATTTGAGCCATAATGCATTACTTTTCCCATATATTTAGGCCATTATTACCTCACATAATAAAGTGTCACACTGTCCAATTTTTTAGTCATATTTTTTCCATTTTAAAACATTACATTGTCCATTTAGAATGATAATTTTTCCTTATTGTACTATTACACTACTATTAAAACAATTCTAAATCAATTTTGTTTAAACTAAAATCATTTTCTCATTCAAATTATAATCAATTCCAATTTTGACCATTTCTTTATTCCAAGTCAATTTCAATTTAAAACTTTCTAAATTTTAATTTTAAAGGTCAATTAAGGTCAAATTTCAAATTTCAACCAAATTTATCTTTCAAAAGTCAACTAACGTCAACTTTTGACTTAAGCCAATTCCTAAATTCAAGTGTAAATTAAATTCAAAGGTTAAGTCAAGACCAAATATTTTCAAATTTTCATCTTCAAAATTGGTTAGGAAGCATTTGATAAATAATTCTTAGAACCTTTTGACTATTTTAAATTTCAAATTGGAGAAGACTATTCAGATCAAACATTGTGTTATCTTTGACATTATACTCTAACAAAATTTAGAACTTAAATCACAAATCAAGTTACTTGAATCTTATACTTTGATCACAAGCTGATCCAACAAACATTTTTAGTAACAACTTGGATTTGCATTATTTATCAAATTCACAAGTTCACTTTGAGTTTTTAGAACCAAGTGCCACATATGCTCATACCCAATAAATTCAATTTCAATATAAAGTCATTCCACAATGCCTATATACACAATGAGGAGTGTTGTATATAACACCAACTCTGAAGGAAAATGGTTTTATGATTCATTTGGGTCTTTCCAAGAAAATGAAACCAATAAGAAGACATTTATCCACTTATATATGATGAGGACCACTTATAACTAAATAATTATGAAGCCATGTCCAAATAGAGGAGATACCTCTTGAGCCAACTTTCGCCATTGGACAAGACCTAATGCAAAATTATATTCAAATTATAGAATAATTGAGAAAAGGAAAGGGGCCACTTTTGTATCCCCTCACAAATATCCAACATCTCATTTCCCAATTTTAGCAAGTTAACCAACTCATGCCTTCTATGGCTACTAATCTAACAACCACTTTTTTGAACAATCCTCCACATGTAAAGAATAACCTACCCATTAAGAAACATAAAAGAGATCTGATAGTTAATTTCCCATCAAATGTGGATTATTCTACATTGGCTACATTTCCTAAATAAATTTCTCTTATGGACCCATTGCTATAAGATATCACTCTACCACAACTGTTCCCAAATCCCCATCAATTTCTTCTTAGTTCCTCATAAATCCCTTCCTCTAGTTTTCAACAATAAGTTGAAAATAATTCCCCAATTCTTTCCTCCAATTCACAACATCAAATTGTACATGATTCACAACACCCTTCCTCTCACTAGTAGAATTTGGCAAATAAATGACTATGTGACTAAAACATTTAGTTATGATAACTAAAAATGACTAAATTCTGCTAATTTTTTGTGATAAAACTATAAATGACTAATTTGATTGTCAGGTAAAAAACACAACTAAATAATTAGTCACACAAATAAAAATAACTAAATAATTAGTCACACAAATAAAAATTAGAGAATATGATATTAAAGTGGTTAATTAAAAAGGTGTTTAGAGATGTAGCTCATGGATGCAGAGACCTAGTTATTTCCACTACTAAGACTATATTGTACACACAACTAGACTAAGTCCATATGCCACTTTGTCAAACTAGTTCTACTTTACTACTAAAATTTTGCTAACTAAACAAATAAATTAATTGGACATTGAAAACCATATTTCATAAATGACATGCTAAGTAATTAATAATCATTATTTTCAAATACTTCAATATTATTTACATTACTTTAAAAATATTAATAATAATTACATTATGGTATGAATTCAACTATTAAGGTGTGTTAAGTTAAGTGTGTTAAAACATTTAATTAGTCTTTAATAATTGTCATTTCCAATCAAATAATTAAAAGACACCTTATAAAAATTGAGGAAGACGGTTAATTATTTTAACTTATACAAATTTATGTATCCAAATAAAATAAATAATTCCAAATAACTAAATCCAAAAATAACTTTAATAAACTAATTGATAATAATTACTTTCAAATTTAACATAAAAATCAAAATATATTTACTGTTAATAATCAAATACTATTTACCAAAAGGTCAATGTAAATGTATTTTCTTACTTTCTTTAAATTTTCTTTTTATTACTTTAATTTTTTGTAATAAATCCATATATATATATATATATATATGATTATCAAAATCATATATATATATATATATATATATATATATATATATATATATATATATATATATATATATATATATATATATATATATAGACACACACGTGCGCGCACGCACACACACACACACACACACAATAATTTAAAATAAAAATACCTGAGTTCATAATAAATTATATATATAACATAATGTTTTATTATTTTCTATTTTTTAAACTTATTATTTTATTTTATTTTTATTTAATAAAAAAATGCATTTGAGGATTTTATTTTATATTTTTTTCTTTAATTAAAAAAATTGCAGGGTCCATGGGCCGACCCAGGCCTGCGGCCTTGACATCGATCACGACCCTTTTTTGAATCTGATAAGGGTGGGGCAGCCGACTAGTCGAGCTTCCCTTCCCCCATCTTTTTCTTATTATTAATTTATTATATATATATAATTTATTTATCATTATTATTTTATTAGTCGAAATAATTTATTATTATATGTATTTATTTATGTATTTATATATTTATTGAAAGTATAAAAATTGTATATATATATATATATATATATTATGTATTTATTTATTTATTTATTTTAGAATAAAATTTTATGGTTTCAAATGGTAATACATATTTTTGACATATATATAAATATATTTGTTTTGTATAATAATTTTGGTCAAAATATATATAAAGATGGAAATGAATTTTGTTTTACAGGATGAGTTACTATGGGCTACAACATCACTGCAAAGGGCAACTGGTCAAGTATCATGCATTAACTACATTTTAACAAACTCTAAGTCATTTGAGGTGAGCATAAACATAAATGAATTTGGATGAGACAACCAATATGTAGGAGTGAAAGGAAAAATAATGATTAAAATGACTAAATACACTTCTAACGAATGGAAATCAGTTAATACAAATGACTAAATATACTACCAATAGATGAAAATCAAGGAATAAAAATGATTAAATATACTACCAATTGACGGTAATTAATGATTACAATGATTAAATGAATGACTAACATGACTAAATAAATGATTAGTTAACAACAATCAATGACTAAATATAATACCAAATTAATCAATCAAAACAACCAATAAATGACTAAAAATGGTTTAGTCATCAATTTGTTCACATTATAAATGACTGGCAATAAACTACTAATGGTCACATGATCATGTTTGGTCATTTATATACAGTTTTTAGTAGTTTTTTTAATCATATATTGTTGTTTTTATAATAGTGTCTAGTTTACAACATCAAGTTGATGATAATCCTCAATACAATGCTTCTATTTCACAACAGGTCCCATTGAGACCTCAACAAATCCATCTTCACAGCCATCTTACTTATGCCATTTCTCAACAAAAGGTTGTTAATAACCCCTTATTATAATAATCTAAAGCTAATATATAACAATAATTTATAGATAATCCACCTTGATAATGAGTTGTGATTAATCCTCAACATGTTCATGTTAATCCATAACCTCTCCCTTCCAATCAATAGGAGATAACTACTTTCCAACATCAAGTTCATTTGTATCAATCTTATACACTTCAAAAATGAATTATATCCTATTGATAACAAATTCCCCCAGCCCAACAATGTTTTTCTAATCCACCTCCTAATGTTAGTCAACAACAACAGTTACCTTACCAACAATATAATCTTGGTTATATGGTGAATAACTCAAGTAACTTAGTTCAAAGGGTACCCATCCCTATCTATTTTAATCTTAACCAACCCATATATCCAAACCAAGATAATTCTTAACCAAATAGTCATAATAATATCCTTCCTCCATCCTAGAATGCTCCCACTCCTAAAGATTTTTGGGAGTAAAATATCTTGTTCTAGGGCTCTAAGAAGAAAATTAAGGAAAAAATTATAAGTTTGATGAAATATGTCCTTACCTATTTGATATGATCATACTTAAATTCCCATTTACACCTCATTTTTAGGCATCTAAATTTGGTAAATACAAAGGAAATGGTGATCCTTTAGAGCACCTAAAAGAGTTCTTTATGGCTTGCCAAGAGGTAGCCTACAATAATGTTTAATTACTTATTACCACATAGTTTGGGTGAACAAGTTTTGGAGTGGTTTTTGAACTTTCCTAAAGGATCCATTATCACCTTTTATGACCTATCATAAAATATTTTGAAAAAATATTTCTTACAACATTAAACATGAGTTGACCATGGTTGATTTATGCAATATTAAACATCGTTGTGAGTAAATATTTTCATCTTACCTATAAAAATAGAGAAACTTAGCTATCCACTTTCCATATAATCTCCCTAATAAAAAATTAGTTGATTTTTCACCTCCAATTTGAACTTAGAGGTGGCTCATAATTTGAGACTCCATTGTGTGGATACCTTCAAAGAGATTATAGATAAAGGAGTGTAGATTGAAAAATCACTTATAGATAATGTACTGATTAACATTTACTTCTAGAATCATGTGTAAGCTTAATATACTCAACAATCATATCCTAATACATCTAAGCATCCCAAATCAATTTAAGAAAATAAAAATATTATAGGAAATTGAGTAATAAACTCTCAACATGTACAGATGGTGTAACCACCTCTTGTCTAAAATGCTCTACCTAATCCAACCATCACATTGTAAAGGCCACCTCCAAGAAGGAGTCAATACTAAAATAGGTTATTCAATGACCTTGGTGAACCTATTGAGGATGTATTCTAGAAATTATTCATAGCTAACATGGTTATCTGGCCAACTCCAAAACCTCTTCCTAAAGACCAACCAAGGCCTCAATGGTATAGAAAAAATGAGTATTGTGATTTTTATTGGGTCAAAGGACATGGGATTCATAGATGCATGCAATCAAGGAAATTCATTCAATATTTTTTATAGTGAGGTGAAATTGAGTTGGATAATGTTAATTATATGTCCAACCAAAACATGATTATCTACAAAGACCCATTTTCAAAGCAAAACTCTAAAAATAAGCATGAATTTGATAATCATCATCATAATTAAGGGTACAATTAGAATCAAGTGTAGAACTAAAATCAAGGAAATCATAATCAAGGATAAGAAACCCAAGCTAATCAAATTATCTACCATGATGTCTCGTATAACTACAATAATATTGTAAGTCGTATTACCAATAATGATGTAGCTACTGGTGTTCTAGATTTTCACCCTAGTTGAGAAGGGGATTATTCAGAGCCTTTACTCAAATATCATCTAACATGGGACTGATCCTAGGTTTTGGGTATCCTAATAATAGATCAAACCTCTAGAGAAGGTTGGCTTCCTTTTGGATCTATCACCTATACTAAACCTAAACTAGCACTTACTTGGAAAAGGGAGAGAGATTTTAATAATAACTTAAGAAATCATGTAAAAACTAGTGATGTACAAATGATTTGATCACTCATACTCACACAATTCATACTATAGGATGCATTCAAGACCACAAAAAATATCTCACATTAATATTTCATAAAAATGCATGAACTAGATATTAATCTATTATGGGAGAGCAGTTATCCACTTCCAAAACTAACCAAAATACCATATATTGCACGCAAAATAACTTGTGAGGATTGCCAAAAGTAGTTCATGAAGGTGAGACAATTCAAATAGAGGTAAGGAAAACATACATTCATTTAACCAATCAATGAACTCAGAAGACATACTTTAATTTAGCTACAAAAAAAGAGGAATTCAATCTTTTATTGCATGAAATAGGTGTTACAGTACAAATATTCATAGAGTTTAGTCATACCAAAAGAAAAGGATCCATTTCAAGGCCTAAAAGCCAATATTTATAGAAAAAGAAGAAAAGAGAGGAAACTTAGCAAATAGAAACCATTGAATGAGGTGTAATTACCCTAGATGGATTAGCACTGACTCAAGGATGTTGAGTCATGATCTTGTCAAGTACGAACAAACTCCAAAAGTCTTTGTAAAATAAATGAATGCTATATGATCTTTATCCAACTATCAGATCCCTTTTCTCTAGTTTTCAATGCCATCTTCCACTTGTGTTCATAATGAGGATAAAATCCCCATAATTGAATTTGATAGAGCCATGTGTGTTTTAAGTGGTAGTTTGTTGAGGGTATGACCATGTCTAAAGATTAGATATTCATCCATTAATTACAAATATATTCCCTATTTGGGAAATTAACTTGGGTCTACTATAGATTAAAACCAATAAAAATATTGCTTTTCCCATAGTCTTATTGTTGATAGATTAAACTTGCCTAGTGTTTGATCTTGATTTGTCAATGAGACACCACTTTTTTGGTATGTGATAGGTCTAAAAGACCTATTTTATTTATATGGAGCTCTGTTGGTAATGTTTGGTCTTAGTTTCCTCATTTTAGTTCAACTTGGATCTACCATGGTTTACATTCGAGCTTGGTTCCTTTGTATTTGTTTTGCCTAGGTCCAACACTACTTTGATGACTTCTATAAAAAATGTCTCAGGATTTATTCTTTGCTTATTATTTATCACTTGTTAACTTGGTTCATTGACCTATTTCTCTCTCTTGCATTATTAATCTTAAGTTGCACAATTAAATGCGATTCATCAAATTTTTACCAGTTTAATGCGCTCTGGACACTTGTCAATCATGCTTTTGCACTTAGGATCCACTAATATTTTGACTTGCTCACATGTCATTACATCTAAATCCATGATTGAATGCAATCCATTGATATTCTTATGCCTATTAACCTATTAGTTACCACTCACCATTGGATCTTCTATATGATTAAATGTAAATCATTGATCCTACTTTTTGAATCTAAATGGCTATTCCACAGGGCTTTAAATTAACATTTTCATACCTGAAATATCTCCTCTTTGAAGGGTTTATAAAAGAAGGATAAATACCATCCTGGAGAAATATTACCATGACTTGGAACTAGCTAGAAGGTGAGGTGTGATCATTTACAACTTCATCATTTGACATCATAACCACCCCATTAGACTCTTGCAAATCTTAGGCTAGATGTTCACAAAGTCCCTTGCCTCTTACCAAATTTGTTACTTTTATATCACAACATACTCCATTACTTTGGTTATCCAACCATCTCTCTTATCATTTATATCCTTGTTCTAGATAAAATCCTTAACACTTGGATGAGTAACCATCAAATGTATCTTATTATTGGACATCAAGTATCTAAACTTTTGTAGAGACTTTATAACTAAAAGTACATGCTTCTCAACGAAATAATACCTTATTTCATATTATTATAATACTTGAATGAAGAAGGCTATTGGTTTCTATAAATTATCTTGATTTTACTACATAAGAATACCTAAAATTATGTCAACGTTAACATAGGTGTACAAGATAAAATCCTTTGTGAAATCAGGGTTTAGGAATGTAGGAACACTGGCTATGGCTTTCTTGATCTCTTCAAAGATTCTTACTTATTTCTTAGACCAAATAAAACTCTAATTTTTATTTATCATAGTTGCAAGTGGCTTAGCTAAAGTGGAAAAATATGAAATATATCTTCTTATAAAGTTGATCTTGCCTAAGAAGATTTGTAAGGCTTTCTTATGTTTAGGCAAGGAAAGTGCAAGAATTGAATCTACCCTATCGAGATCTATATTCATACCATGATTTTAAATCATATGTCCAAGAATCTTACTTTCATGAACTAATAAGACACACTTTTTGGGATTTAGAGATATCCCAAACTATCTACATTTTTCAGATACTTGCTCTAGGTGAATCATGTACTTGACTACACTATCAAAGAATACCGTTATGTCATCTAAATAAATAAGTATAAAATTGTTAATAAGCCCTTGAAATTTCATATCTATGGCTTTCTTAAAATGTGATCCAACATTAGATAAACCAAATGTCATATTTATATATGCAAATGTCCCCCACTTTGTGGTGAAGGTTGTTTTGAATTAGTCTTCTTCCTTGACCAAAATCTGATTGTAACCACTATGGCCATCTAACAAAGAGAAACTTTATAAACATGTAAACAGTTGTAGAATTTATTCCATAGATGGAAATGGATGGTGGTATTTAAGAGAGGCCTTTTTCAAGTCATGAAAGTTGACACACGATCTAATTTCATCACTCTTTTTTCATACTAGAACAAGATTTGCCACCCAAGTTGAGTGCTTAATTGGAAATATTATAGTTAAATCAATGAGCTTATGTATCTCATCTCTCATCAAAGGCTCAAGATTTGGATTGATAGACCTATGTCTTTGTCTTACTAGACTAGTCTCATCTTCTAACTCAATGGTATGTTGAGCTAGACTTTGATCAAATCCCTTAAGGTCACTATACTACTATGCAAAGACATCTACAAAACTTGAACATAACTCAATAAAAGTTTCTTTCTCTAAAGATGTACAAACTTTGCCCAGCTTTAAGCTCTTACTAGTGGCAACTTCCACATTTGTATAGTGTTCTTCCTTGGTTGATAATGAAGAATTTTCATTACTCAGATCATCATCACCATTGAATATGTTCTCAAGGATGACCAACCCTTTAGGTGACTTATTTGTCTTTAGCTGTACAATCTGGTCACTATACTATTGTGAGAACATGTCTTGGTTCCTTGAAGAAACCTTAACCTCTTTTTTCAAGAACCTAACAATATAATTTTCATATTAAAATATTTTCCAATTGTCATGGTTATTTGGAACAGAAGTTTTCATAACTATCTTAATGTGTGACTAAACCTTTTCAATTTTTATATTAGTTGGGATACTGAATTGTGACCTAATGGCAATGAACCTGTTTACATTTTTATTCTTATTTATTTGTATTTCTTGAATGTTAAAGGCTTGAAAATATTCAAGTCCCATACCCTATCCTTATAATATATAAGTAATGGATTTTTGCATATGTTTATACCTCTTACTTGGTGAACTACTAGTTCACTATCACCAAAAACTTGCAAGGTATTGACCTTCATCTTTCTTGCCCATTATAAACCATGAACTAGTGCTTCAATCCAGAAACATTATTGGAACAAATAAATTGAAACTTGAGAGAAGATAAATACCTTTGAATTGATGGATAAATTAACATCATTCTAACCCAAGTGCCATGTTTATTCCTTGATCCATCAAAATATAGTTGCCACTGGCCATAACTAGGTTGATCATCATTCATCAAAGCTGGAATTGGTGTATCATTTTCATGAGGGTAATAAACACCAAGTATTTATTCTTAAATTAAAATTTATGGATCATGCCCATGAAAATAAGATACCCAATCATCAAGGAAAAGATTTGGAATTCCATCTAAAGGTGATTTAGTTTTCACCTCACTATTTTCTAGTACCTTGTCTGAGATAACACAATTAACATTCACCATACTTGGAATATATGGCTCCAATACAAATATTTCAATATGTTTATAACATATTTTTATCTTAGTAACATACCTAATCTTGAACATTAGAAATGTCTAATCCATTGATAAATATTCTTCAATCTTTGAAGTAAAATCCCTTGACAAACACATGGCAAAATAAGGAGGCAAGTACACTACAACTAATCTTGTTAAATGGTAACATTGGGGCAAGCATGTAATGTAAAATTTAGATCCTTTATTATGCCTGATATCTTTGTTGGTAACCCATCCAATTGTAATACTCCTTTGGTATTTGGTTCATAGATAAGACCAAGCTTATCTACAATTTATTTGGGCATGACAGTGGTACTAAATCCACTATCTACCATATAATTATGGACTAAGAATTCACCTAATATCAAAGAGAGATAAAATGGAGGGTTTTTTAAAATTTTACATTGATTTTTTCCACCTTTATCATGTTATGTTCCTATTGATCTTGTTGCTTGATTGGTTGGTCTGAATTAGCGAAGACAACTCCTTATTTCTCAAGTAATTCTTGAGACACTTTGAGAGTTAAAAGATCTTGAATGAGCATCTCTTTTTTCCCTATAATAACACAGGAATCCCACATACTAATACTAACATTTGATCTATTTTGCTGAATGAGGCTCTACCAGCCTTTGGCTACAACTTTTAAACCACTAGTTGTTCATGGACTAGAGGTATTTGAGGGACCTTCTTAGACTCTGTATTTTAATTTTTCTATGTTGTAGGGGAAATATGTTGATATTTGATACTTTTTAGATAAATATTAGTATCACTTGAATCACTGATCACATCTTGAGGTTCCTCAATAGCTCTTCTTTTATCTATAGTCACAAATGCAACTTGACCACTTGTGTTACTAGTCTAACTGATCTGATTGAATGCAATATGATCATCCAATTTCTAATTCAAATTGATGGCATTATGATTACTTTGAAATTATTGAGCCTCTCCTTAGGATGCCATATTCATCTCTTAATACAAACTACCTTGAAAAGAGAAATCTTCTTGTGTCATTTGTGACATAGTAATATCTTGTGATACCAAGGCTTGGTTTTTTATGTCATTTGGATTAAAAGGTTGCCAACCTAATTCTTACATCATGTTTTCTTGAGGAACAATATATTTTGAACTGGAAGGTACCTTAGGATCAAGGGCCATAATTGGTTTAGCTTGGGTTATGGCTCCTTGGTTTTGGTAAGGTTGCCTATTATCTTTGAAACCTTGATAAGAAGGTCTCTAATTATTGAAGGATTGATAAGTGTTATGGTTTTATTATTGATAAGGTCTTCCTTGGTACTGCTATCTCTTAAGTTAGACTATCTCATTTCCAAAATCTTGTAGCATACTCTTCAAATCTCCAATCTCACTAGCTTGATTAGAAGGGGATACAACTTGGGCTTTAAGAGATGGAATGGGAGTTATTGATGGGATTTGAGGAACATGAGGGGGAGGAATAGGTTAAAATTCTAGGAATATGAGCATTAGAGGTCTTATAATAAGCTTACTAGCTTATATCAAGATGTTCTCTTCTCTGATTACAAGTTCATAGGCATTTAGCAAAGTATTACCACCCATAAACTGTATCATGACACTAATATCAGAATTAAGGGCCTTTAAATAATATAAAAATGCATATTTTGGAGATGGTCTAACCAATGCAAGGATACTAGTCTATGTCTTTTGGAATCTAAGGTTAAAATTAGGCATGAACTCATGGGGGTACCTTTGTATGATAGTCAGTTGTTAAACCAATGATAGGTGATCATATTTGTCTTCAAACTATCTGACTAAGTTTTAACCTAACTCATCCCAAGTAGAAATGAAGGTCAAAAGAAGATTCTTATACCATTGCAATGCTTTTCCTTTTAAGGAGGTAATAAATAGTCTAATAGCCACATTATCTTGAATAACATTATGAACAGAACAAAGGTTGGAAACATCTTGGATATGCTTAATATCGGTAGTTTTATCCCATTCTCCTTAGAAGAAATAGATACTCTTTAGGGAAGACATAGGGGTATCATCGTATTGGGCCAAATTCAGGGGACTACCCCTGTTGAATGGAAAAAACACTTGATTTGTGATAAACATTTCAGCAAAAGGGATTTGGTTAATGGGGATAATAACTTAGACTAAAACAATAGGACTATTGAATCTTTATTTTTTTTGAGAATTAAAAGGTAGATAAATGAATTCAAAAGGAATACCTTTGCTTGATGACATTGTTGTAATCTTTGGCATGAAATCACCATCTATATGATGCTATAAACCCTGAAACTTTAAGGATCTTCCACATTTTATGATGGTAGATCTCTCCTACTACTATAATTCCTTCTTTTCAATCTTCAAACTTCAATTATGCCAAGGGAACTGAGTCCCACTAGGCATGCCAAAACTATAAGTGTTCTAGATTTACACCCTAACTTAGAAGGGGATTGTTTAGGTCCTCTACTCAATCCAATCCAACATGGGATTGATCCTAGGTTATGGGTATCCTAATAATGGATCATACCTTCAGAGAAGGTTGGCTTCCTTTTGGATCTATCACCTAACTAAACCTAAACTAGCACTTGATTGGAAAAGGGAGAGAGATTTTAAAAATAACTTAAAAAAGCATGTAAAAAGAGGTGATGCACCAGTGATTTGATCACTCATACCCACACAAGACACACTATAATATGCAGTCAAGACTATAGAAAATTACTCACATCAGTATTTCATAAAAATACATAAACTGACTATTAATCTATTATGGCAGGGTAGTTATCCATTTGCAAAACTAACCAGCATACAATATATTACACTTAGAATAACTTGTGAGGATTACCAAAATCATTTCATGAAGGTGAGAAAATTTAGACAAAGAAAATAAAAACATACATTCACATAACTAATCAATGAAATCATAAGACACACTTTAATTTAACTACAAAAATGGAGGAATTTAGTCTTTTATTGTATGAAATAGGTGTTATAATACAAATATCGATATATTTTAGTCATACCAAAATAGAGGGATCCATTTTAAGGCCTAGAAGCTTGCATTTATAGAAAAAGGAAGAAAAGAGAGGAAACTGAGCAAATAGAAAACATTCAATGAAGCCTAACCACCCTTGATGGATTAGAATTGACTTGAGGATACTGAGTCATGATATTATCAAGATGGAACAAACTTAAAAAGGCTATACAAAAGAAATTAATGCTCTATGATCTTTATCTAAATACCAAATCCCTTTTCTTTGGTATTCCAATCTATCTACAATGTCATCTTCCACTTCTGTTCATGATGAGGATTAAATCCTCATAAATTAATCTAACATAGCCATGTGTATTTTGAGTGGAAATTTATCGAGGATATGTCCATGTTCAATAATGAGATGTTCTTCCTTTCATTAAAAGTATCTACCCATGTTTAGGAAATAAACCTAGGTCTACTATAGACAAAAAATAATGAAAATATTAGTTTCCCCATAGTCTTAATGTTGATAGATGAAACTTACCAAGTGTTTTATCTTGATTTATCAATGAGTTTTCACCCTTTTGGTTGATGTTGTGCTAGGTATAAAAGACCTATTTTATTTATATGGATCTTTATTGACAATGTTTGGTCTTGGTGTCCCCATTCTAGTTCAACCTAGATCCACCCCAGATCACATTCAAGCTTGGTTCATTTGTATTTGTTTTTCCCAAGTCCAACACTACTTTATCAACTTCCATTGAAAATGTCCTAGGATCAATTCTTTGCTTATTAGTTTTTACTTTCTGACTTAGGTCATTGACCTATTGACTCTCTCTCACATTATCGATCTTAAGTTGCATGATCAAACACAATTCATTGAATTTCTACTAGTTCAATGTACTCTTGTTCTTTTCAATCATGCCCTTACACTTAGGATCCATTGAATTTTTGACTTGCTTGCATACTATTAGATTCGAATCCTTGATTGAATGCAAGCCATTGATCTTCCTAGGCCCATTCACATATTAGTTGCCACTCACCATTAGATCTTCTATATGATTGAATGTTGATTATTGATCTTATTTTTTGAATTCAAATGACTATTCCATGAGGCTTAAAATTGACATTTGCATGCCTATATTTTATGTTTGTACAATTGTGTTTGAAATCCACATGACCGTCACTAAGAGATATTTGAAAACCAAAGTTCATTTTCCATGACTTAAATTTGACATTTGTCTAACCATCAATTAATGTCCATAAGAACATTAATGATGTTTGCATGATCATCAATCTTTGAATTTCAATAGTTACTTGATGTGGCCTAGATTTTATACTTGTGCGAATGTCTTTATCTGCTTCCCATGCATTTCCCCATAACAAACAATTCTTTTAGACTTTGTCTTTTAGACCTTTTCCTATGGACCTTTTATTTTTGGATTTTATGTCCTTGGGAAAATTATTACAAGATTTTCTCCCAAAATAATTATGTCTACAAAAACTTTGTCTCAGATAATTTGTTTGATGGAAATGACTTTATAAATTTCATTTTTGACCAATTTTTTGAAAGAAATAAGTTATCGAGAACTTTGTTAAAACCACTTTTATTGAAAGAATTTGGTATTCAGGAAAATTGTTGTGGAATAATTTCCTTGAAAGAAATAAATCTGTAGGATCTTCACCTTGGAAAATTTTATTGAAAAGGTCCTTAACACTTAGCCAAATAAAGTTGGAAAATGTCTTAAGTATCAAATAAGCTTTTTAAGCCTATAATCTCTTCTGGACTTGTTCTTTAAACTATTGTTTGATCCTTGAAGTCCCAAATGAATTATGAAAACTAGAAGCTTGTGTTGAATTTTTTATATGACCCTAAACTACTTTGAACACCATGAAAATTGCTTAATAACTTTCTCTATAATTGATCTTTAGGATACTGCAATGCATTTAGGCAATTTTTCTATGTAGGCCAAAAATTGGCTAACAGTAGATACTACAAGATTAATTCATGTCAAGCTTCTAGCACACCTTAAAGTGTTGTTATTTCCATATTGGTACCTCCTCTTTCATACCTTATTGGCTCTTTTCCAACATGGATTATCATTTTTATGCTTTGATGCCCATGAGTTACCATTCCAATTCCCATACTATCTTTTCTTAAATCAAGTAACCCTTTTCCACCTAAAAATTTAGTAGTCGCAACTCATCGTCCAAAGGTTGTACTTCAAGGTCCTTCACCTTCTTCTGATACTAATCCCATTTTGAATGTCTTACATTAAAATACCAAAACTTCATCTAATAATAATCCTATACAAAGCCCTTTTCCTTTAAAATCAAAACCCTATCCCCTTTCATTGAAAAGTAGTATGATATTAGTGTACAATTAAACAAGACTCCTATGAAAATTTCTATACTAGACATTTTTCATGTGTTAGAAGTTCACAAGACTATATTGTATGACCTTATCTAATAATCCAATGTTCTTAACAACAGTTAACTATCTACCTTCCAATAAATAGTGCAGTACTTATCCCCATGTCAATAACTCATGTTTGACCAGAGTGACATGTCATCCCTTAGTCCCCTATGCAATTTTACTCTCCATATTGAAGTCATCATAAATCACCATAAGATTAAGAGAGTTCTTATAAACAATAATTTATGATTAAATATAGCTTCACTAAATTGATAAATCTCTTGGGGTATACTTCATCTAATTTATATCCATATACTATAATAATCAAGGCATATGATAATGTAGAGAGAACCACAATACACTACTTGTTAACCAATCATCATTGGGATTATAACCCATGACGCCATTTTTCATGTCATTGAAATTGAATTGCTTTATAATTTACTTCTTTGACACCCTTTGATCCATGAAGTATATGAAATTCCTTCCACCCTTCCTCAATGCCTAAAAATCCCCCATTCTAGAATGGAGGTCACTATTCTTAGTGATTTAAAGTTGTACCAATATTATAAGCATTTATAATTTTATTACAAATAATATAACTATTTTGATAGCACTGAGCATGATCCTAAAAATGACAAGGCCAAATCTTTTGAATCACCTCAATATAATTCAAAGTAGTTTATCACTAAACTTTCTCTATTGTGATAGCACTAAGCATGCTCCTAAAAATGACAATGGCAATGCCAAAGCTCTTGCATTCACTTCCTCTACTTCATTTCCCCAAATTTCCTCCCATGTCACTATTGAAGATATGGGTACTGGTACATATAATATTAAGCACACATTAAACATTATCAAATTGGTCAAGTCTCCTAAATCCCATGGTAGGTCTAAGGATACTAAACCTCATGATAGACCTAACATGATATGGTGAAAAAAGATTGGGTCTCTTCCCAAAGGCCCTCTTATGTTTGTTAATAAAACTTAATCATATCATATCAATCCAATAGTTCTAAGGATTCGTATTTGTATAATGATAAATTTGCCTCTTGTTATCAAAACGCTAAGTATAATTTTCCTAACATAATCCTGGAGCATCCATATTATAAAAGGAAAGGCATTGGGCTAAATCAACAAGGTATTATTGATCCTATTTATGCTACTAATCATAAGGGTAGTTGAGGTATTGAATACAAACCACTTGGGGGTGACCCCTTTGATCTTGAAAGTGACACTACTTTAGCATCTAATGAATATAACCCTAAAAATGATAGAGATTCATATTATAGTATCTATGATGAGATCACACACACAAAACTATTTGATACTAATACAATTTTCACTAAAAATTCTTCACCTAAAAATTGTCTTATCCTCCATTACTTGAACTCATCGATTAGGATCAGTAATACCATGTTATACCATTAGACAACTTCTAGAATGAAGAATCCCTAACATAATTCCTAAGACTTAGGGATGGGGTGTCAATTAGGGATCATAAATAAGGATTTGATATCACATTATACCCTACTACCTACTTTGACTAGTAGGTGAACTTCTTTGGTAAAATACAAAGAAAAATAAAATCAAACATTATGTATTCCAATGAAAACCTCTTTGAGGTGATTTTGGATGAGGAAAAAAGTAAAGAAAAGAAAATTCCATTTATGAAAACCTATTTTAGGGGCCACTAAATGGGGAAGTTCACCTTTCTACTCAATAATCTTAGAGTCCTACAAGTTCACATCTTACCTTTCTATCAAATATTAATGTAGAATAACAAAAGGTATTTGAGCAATTAATTCAATAATTTATAGAAACATGTATCAATTGGTCATTACCTAAAATTAATGATTTAGAATATTATTACATGGGTGGACCTAATGGTCCATAACTATATGAAGAAGATAAGTTCCCATCTGTACCTACTTTATTAGAAGATGAATCTACACTATTAGTGGAAGGCACCATAGAGGCCAATATTGGCACATCAAATGATCCTAAAATGATTAAGCTTGGTGTGTCCCTCACTATAAAAGAGCATGAATTTATAATATTTATTATTCAAGATTTAATTAATTTATTCAATTGGTCTTATGTGAACATGCTAAGGTTAAATCCATCTCTAGTTATACACCTTCTTGTTGTACACCTAGATGCCAAACCCATTAAGTATAAACTATGAAAGATACATTTGTATATTTTTATCCTAGTTAAGAAAGAATTAGAAAAGTTATTGGGGATAGTCTTTATTCATCAAATTGATCACTCAAAATCTATATCAAATATTATTCCATTTATTAATAAACTAGAAGGCATCATTTATACATAAACTTTAGGGAAATAAACAAAACATGTCCCAAAGATGATTTCCTATTACCAAATATTGACATGATAGTATATTTAACTATAGGTTATGAAATTTTATTCCTCATGGATGGATTTTAAGGATACAACAAGATCAAAATAGCATTGGATCAACACAAAATAGTGTTCACCACTCTATGGGGAACATTCTTCCATTAAGTTGTTTCACTAAAAATTTTCTTATTTTCTTATTTAAGAAAGATGTAAAACTTGAAAAAAGGGTAAGGTTAGTAGATCTTAGCTATGTTGTGCATTAATTAATCTAGATGATTATCAACACTCCTCTTTGTCTAGGGATGATGACTTAAATATAAGAAAACACTAGAAGAGAATGGTTGATTAGTGAGATAGTAGGGTGGACTGCCTAGTGTTAGCTAGATCCAAGAAGCACAAGCTTCCTTAGAGGTTGTAAATCCACATGTTTAAAATACTTAAGTTATGATAAACTGAAAATAGGTGCTTGTATGAAATAACAAAAGGTAATAAAATCAAATATAAGAAATGTTTAGAAAGCAACAAGTGATTTTTAAAAAAAATATAAATAACTAATTGAATACTAATGCTAAATTACTCAAACTTGATTCAAAAAATAAGTTAAAGTTTTATGATAAAACATAAATTCATAAAATAGGATTTGGGTATGATTGGATGAGTAAAATTAACTTGATGTTTTAAAATGACACATAGTGACCATTAGCAGTTGGGTATGACCGTTGATGGTTAAAAAATTCCATCGATAGTTAGGGAAGACCATCAATAGTTACTATTGGATTTAGTTTGTAAAGAGAAGTCTATTGAGGAGAGTTACAGAGAGGTTTTGAGAGTGATGTTTGGGTTGAATATTGGTTGAGAGATAGAAATAAATGATCAGAGGTATTTGGTTTGGTAGTTGGGTGCTTAGGTGAATGAAATAGGTTTTGGATGGTTTTGGGTAGGAGGTGAAATGTTTGGAGTTGCAAAACTTCAATATAGGAAAATGAGATGAATGGGAAATAAATGTGGAATAACACAAGCAATGAACCAAATACAACTAATTATTGAATCTTGATTAAAAAAACAAATACTTAGATTTAGGTGTTTCTAGTTTGAGGAATTTTGAAGGTTGGATAAAAGCTTGTTGTGAGGTGCAGAAGCACCCTAAGTCTCTGACCTAGTTCTTGGTTCACTAGGAAGATTTTGGATTCACCTGAGAGTCAGAATATCTTTCCACTAATTGATCCTTTCAATATTCTCTCCATTTCTTAATAAAGAGCAAAGGGAGGTTGAAATGAAGAGTTTAATAAATGGTTTATCAAATGATCTAACAAATAGTTTAATCATGCATTGATCATGCAAATAATAGACTAAAATTAGATAGTTGGTAATCAATGAGTGAGTTGTAGTTGAATTACAGTTTATTCCTTTGATCATGAAAGATTTTAAGTAACCACTAGCAGTCAAGGTCAACCATTAGCAATCAAGGGATGACCATCGATGGTCTAGGGGACATAGCTAAAATTGGCTAATCCACCAATGACTAGTGGTCAATTCTCTGGGAAATGGTCTGAGGTTAATAATGGGAGAATTGGTAAATAATCTAACCTAAAGGGGGACAAGGGGTGGCTTAAAAGTTAATGCAAAATATAGAGCTATGGTGTATGGTTTTATAGTGTCTACATTTTGCCCCTTTTTATTGTGCATTTTGTATCAGTAAATTTTTTAAAAAAATGAAAATTTGGTATAAGGTTAGATGCCCCAAGTATGGGAGGAGGTGTTCCCTCCTCAAATCAAGAATCGATGAGGTGAAATAAAGTCAGTGGTGGGTTTCACAAGTGGATAGGTTTGTGTGAAAGCTGGTTGGTATGATAAAATATGACTAAGCATATTATAATAGATCACACATAGACTAGGTTACCATAGTTGAGGTAGGTGGTAAAATAAGGTTGGACTAAAAAGATAGGTGTCAAGGTAACTAGGCCATAGTGTTAGGCATAGCTGATATGGGTTATGCCTATAAACTCAAGTCTCCTAGACAAGTTTAATATATTTATAGGTATCTAAAAATTGGATGTGATCCTAAGAAAATAAAAATGGTCATATGTGTCAAGAACATAAAGGGTTATGTTTTGAGGCACCTAAATGGTCAATGTGCAAAAGTAGCAAAAGTTCATCAAATATGGTAAGGTAATCGATACGATCAAAATGAATAAGGTAAGGTTGCCATAAAAGGTGTGAAAAGGTGGGTTAAAATGACAAAGGTTAAGGTTAATGGGTTGACTGGTTAGTGGAAAATAAGGTGAAGGTTGCTTTGTTTGGTTAAAATTAGACCCATTTCATAGGGAAAGGGTGCAAAAAGGAGGTTTAAAATACCAATAGGGATTTTAGGATAAAATGGTTTTGTTGGATAAGGAGTTGAGAAGGTAAAAGATAGGGTAAGGTAGGGAAGACCCTAAGTGGGTTGATTGTTGACGATCAAGGTTGACCATCGTTGGTCATAGTGATCATTGACAGTATAATGTAGGCCTTAAAAGGGTGATAGTAAAAGGTCAAATGAGGTATTATTTTCTCATTTGAAAATATTGACCTATGACATTTCTACCTTATCAATTAAGAAAATGATGTTGATTTAGATTCTCATGTTAGCTGAGTGAGTGAGGGTTGATTAAGGTTTAACTATGAGGTAGAGGTTGATTGCGGTGGGTTAGAGTAGAGGAGATATAATGATGATGTCATGAGGTGGGTCAGAGCATGGGGCTGAGCAATGATGATGGTTTTGAGGGCTCCACCATGATGTAGGATGCATAATGAGGTAGGGTATGTAATTAAATTTGTAGTTTTTATTTCTTGTTTGGTGTTGTTATGGGTGGGTAGGATTGGAAATGGGGGTTTTGATTTTTTGGTAAGAAATTGGAAGGGGGTTGGAATTAGGTTGAGGGAGGGAAGGTAATGGAAGGGGTAATAAGGTTTAGGTAGTATTTTTATATTTTTATTGATTTTTGTTAGGGATTGGTGGGTTAGGACAAGGGTTTAGTCATTGACAATAACTGCATAGTGATCTTCGATGGTCATTATGATTTTCAAATGGTTGATGTGTGGACCATCAATGGTCCACAACCAAACCATCAACAAGAATGGCATTTAATTGATTATAGTTCCATAAGGAACTGTCAGTGGTTATTATAAGTTTAGGATAAGTGTAGAATGGGTTAAAAGATGGTTTAGGTAAGGGTAAAGGTATGATATAGGAATGGGTTAAGGGTAAAATAAATTAAGGTAAACATTTAACCTTGTAGGTGAGGAAAGAGTTATAGATGTGAGATTGAGTGCCTCAGATCTTGGACAAGGTATACAGGTCTATGATGGAGCAAGAGTGGGAGCACATGACTAAAGTGGTCCTAGGTAGCATGAGATTTTACTAGTACATGCTGAGATATATAGTGATGTTGGTAGCCTTCATCAAGAGATGGGACCTGGCTACCAACACTTTCTTGCTACCAATGAGAGAGATTACCATATTTCTAGAGGACATTCACTAGATTTTATGGCTACTAATACAAGGTGAGTTGATATAGCATATTGATATCAAGGAGTGAGATGTACATATGGATCAATTATTCAGCATGAAATTTATTCATATTAGGTGGCATGTGGGAGGGTTCTATTATGCACCTATATATCACATGGATAGGGGAGGGAGATAGCTTTTCATGATGATGATTATAGATATTACCTACAATGCACTCCTAGATTCTAGTAGTGGTATATTTCCCTTTTTATTTCTAGGTGTTCTTGTTGACATGATGATTGACCAAAAAATATTTGCTTGGGCCCTAGTTTCACTAATTCAAATCTATTAGGAGCTCTAGGGATCATAGTACATAGGAGATATGGCATTAACATCAAGTTTGTTATGCATTAATGGGAATATGAGCACATGAGGGTGTTACAACTAGATGGATTACCATGGTAGGCATGGGATTAGGGGAATTTCAAAGTGAGATTTATGAGATAGAGAGGTGATTGTGCACTCACACCATTTGAAAGAGAATCATGAGACTTGAGTTAGTATAGAGATAGGCTAGAAGCACTGGTATATTGAGAGGTTATCTAAAGGATGTACACCAAATTCCCAACATGGGTAAGCTATACTAGGTAGATCTTGTCACTATAAAGTTATAGATGAATATATAGGAGACAAGAGCACGAGGTGGAGCTCATCCCATTTGATAGGGTTAGGAGATAGTTTGGGATTTTTCAAGGTGTCATAGGTACTTTTTTGAGGTACAGGGGAGAGGATACCAATGCATCACTACCTTCAACACAACTTGAGGAGATAGAGATTAACTATGAGGAGTTACCAATGGTTGTAGTTATTGATGATGTAGGGGTTACATAAGATTACCTTGTATATTTTTAGGTGCATTATTTAGTGATAAAGTTTGGGGGAGATAATGCATAGTAGGCTCCCAATGTAGACATGGTGGAGAGGGTGTGGACTATATGAATGTGGATGCCCTGGATAGGAAGGTACTCATCATAGAGAGAGATTAGGTACATGTGGCACTATCCATAGTATAGGCAACCCTAGTAGTAGTGAATATAGAGAGATATATGGCACAATGTCAGGTGACTACCCTTAAATAAGAGAGGGATACAACATAAGTGTATCTAGATCTGGTGACACAGGAGAGGGACTCCCTAAGATAGGTAGGTGGGTAGGCACCTACACCTACAAGACCATCGAGGACAATCTTTGTGGCTAGGTATGTGGCCATAGTTGAGGAGCTTAGATACTACAAGGCATTAGTCTTTAGATAGATTCTATATGAGCCCTAATATGTTGAGTATAAATTAGTGGTTATTGGGGGAGCTAGCAGTGCTACACTGGGTTAGTGGGTAGCATTGGTGAGTGCACAGATAGATCTTAGAAATGGGTAGGTTCTAGGGAGTAGTAGTGCCCCTCTACTTTATACTCCTATGAGATGCCTATTTTGATGTATTATATGATTTTGATACTGGCCTATGAGATGATGCAGTGAGATGTACATATTTTGGTGAGAGACATGGACATTATTATGATATATGATTATTTATGACTATGATATTATTTATGTGATTATGGGTTATAAGTGTTGTTTATAGTTAATTATTCATAATAATTGGTGGCAAGCCATGTGGTGGCTTGAGAACCCACCACATGGGCCAATCTCCACTCGTCACTTGTCATCCACTCACTAATTGTCTACCACTTTCCACTTGTTGATGTCCAACTAGATGAATGATCCAAATCCAAATTTTTTTACTTTCCCTATTTAATCTTTGATGTATGATATCTTGTGCATATAGGATCTATTTTGTGAACCGTCAGATGCACCAAAAATCTCTTGATGAGCTATTCACATTGGAACTATTCTTAAATCATTCCATGTTGGTTAATTTTTATAGTTTGGCCAACTTAAGTAATTTGACTAAAATTTTGACTAGCTACATAAGGAACATATGAGATCCATTTTTTTCATTCTACATATTGTTAGAAAGGCCTCAATGGGACCTATGTAATGGTGAAATTTTCAATCTACTTTATTACCTTTTCTAAATTTACCTCTAGATCAATCCTCCCCATTAAGAAGGCTTTTTATCCTTAAAAATCAAGTACTAGACCTGATACTCAATATGAGGATCTTTTCATGGCTCTAGCTTGGATGATATACTGAATGTTAGTTGGTTTTAGGTCTTCAAATTTGATTCTATGAAAATGTTACCTGGTGTTATAACAATCACCATTTTTCAATTACCCTCTTAGGGTTTTACATAATTTTACATATGTTACCCTTCTTGGGTCTTTACAAACACTGTAATGATTACAAACATTTCCCATACTTGGGTCTTATCCATTTATAAACAATGCCTAAGTCTTATAAACATAAGGAAAATTTGTATGCATGTTTTCACACTCTATACAGATTAAAATATACAACCTATCTTCTAAGTTGTTCTTGATGCTTCTCATGATGGCATCTTCATGTTTTCATGTAGTGTTCTTGTCTATAACATACATGGGTATAAAAACACTAAAAAAACCATTTACCTGTAACGGTTACCACCAATGTACTCAGATGAGATATTATATCCCATATTTTACAATTTTATACTAATTTTTCTTTTTGGAAAAAGTTACCTTTTTCAAAGATAAATATGGTTTACCTAGGATAATGCCACTAAATTGAAGTGGAACCACATCTAGTTTAACTTCATCTAAAAAGTTGGTAGTAATTGTAAACCCTAGTTTACATGTTTTACTTACATGTACATTATTAAAATCATCTATTCTATCTAGAGAATAGGGTTATAATGTGGCTTAGTTTCTAAACCTAGGGTTTCTACAACGTCTTTTGAGATCGAATTTCTTTAATAATTTTTATCAAAGATAACATCTATCTTAGAATGCTTAATTATTATTATTTTAAATAAATGTTTCTTACCTTTCTAGGGTAACAATTTTTGAACTGTCAGCTTCTCGTTGACTGTCATCTCCCTCATTAATGTTGTCTCTAATTCTGACTGACAAGATTCTATCTTCTACTTCATTGTAGATGCAGTTATAACCTTTACCTAGGATTGTGGATAAGTTTGATTATCTTCTTTCAACATTTTCCCCTTAGCATTGAAGTAAAAACCTAACTTCATGTCTTTTTTAGACAACCTCATTTTAATAGTTTTCCTAAACTTATTTTTAGGACTCTCTTGTGTATAATCAAAAAATACATTTGAGTATTTCTTCTTTGCATACCTTGATGATTCATTTAAAGATTCTTCATCTAATCTGACTATTGCATCTTTGGAGAGTACTTCTTCCAGCTCTTCACAGTGTTCTAGCTTTCTATTTGAGTAATCCTTCAATTTATCTTTCTGGGACATTTGTCCTTCACCTTCATATCCTAATCATGCATAAAGTGGTCTCTTTGCCACTTGGATAGGCTAGATAATTCCTTGGCCATTAACACCAAGGCCTTTCCTTCAAATCCCATTTTAGATAATAGATTAGAACCTATTCCATTTGTGTATTTTTCAAATTTATTAACATATGAAATTGATGAACGTTTAGGGTTAGTACATTTAGTATCTCTAACATTGTGAATATAGCTAGAAGAGTTGATTTCATTATTTTCATTTTCAGAATATACATCAAAAGATGCATTGATAATTGAATAATTATTTGCTTCTAGACTTATAACATCATTTTCATTTATAATAATAGTAGGAGTATATGAATTATAAGAATCATTGCTATAACCAAAATATATCTTTGTTTTCTAGCTTGTCCCAAAATAAACCTCATAGGTATGATTGGTTGTCAATTGGATTCCTTCTCCTAATGTAGTATTTTTGACATGCTAAGATTTGAGATAATAATGACCTAAATTTATCTCCTCAACTTATCCTAGAACTATATCAAGAGCTACTTGATCAAAGAATAGCTCTCTAATCCCAAAATATAGGTTACAATAATAAGTTGCATGTCCACATACTATGCCATCAGCTCTTCCAAATGTCTTAGTGTGGGGTAATGGAAGAGTCCTTAGTTTTAGACATTGTGAAAGACCTTTAGTAATATAATAGTCCTTAGATTTAGACATTGTGCAAGACATTTAATAATATAACTAGCTCTAGAACTCTAGTTAAAATAGATCTGCATGAACTTCCCATCAATAATAGTAGTGGAGTTCTACCTTTGAGTTCTTCAGAGCATAGTCTAATTTTTGGCACTTATATTAGAAACATCTATTGCATTAGATACTTTGGAGTTGCTTGATGAGGTACTATTGGTTAGATTGATTGATCACTACTGGACATGGCTAGTACCTTGTCTCTCTCCACATTTTGTCTTTTAAACCATAATAGAGCCTGACTAAGATGTAAGATATAGCATTGTTAAGAAATATGACCCCATCGGGCATAATGTACACAAGTTTTTGAATCTCCATGCATCCTCTTCTTCTATCAACATTCTTGTTGTAATTATACCCATAGTGCATTAATGCTCTATTGGAGCCTCTCAATTTGTTGCTCCTACCATTGCTTTACTATTTTCCAACTTTGCTCTTGAGATTATAGGTATTGCATTATTACAGTGATAACGGAATTCGATAAAAACTAAATCTAAGCTAATATTAGATCCATTATTCTATAATAATTGATTTTGGTTAAAAAAATAAAATTACAAATTCACCCACAGTTTTAGTTTTGATATCAAACTTGATGCACTAGAATAATGCCTAAATAGAAGTTATCCCAACACACTAACCACTTTGATACCAACTTGATTCATAAAACATAAGCAATAATAAGCTTATGTATTTAATTTTTATTTAAAATAATTATTTATGGAAATAATATAAGAATTTTATTTATAAAACGTAAATTTTTAAAGAACTCAAGAAATTCCACAACATAATTGATAATAGAGTTTGACATGATGGCCTACATCTTTGAGTCCTATTTCAACTAATGTATCAGGAAAAATGCTTGAAAAATACTTAAAAACATATCTAGAATTAAAAGTGAATAACTGGTAAGTTTTTCCTTGGGAAAAAATAATATAATTCCCTTTTTGGTCTTTTCCCCAATTTGGCCTCTAACACCCTCTAAAATTCATCCAAGCTCTCTAGCTCTAGCCTTTACAATGACTGATTAACTTCTTTGAATGATTCAAATACATTTTTTAAATAGTTTATATAGTGTTTCCTACTATAGGTTTGATGGTGGGACACTAATCCTTTTATTTGAAAGGATAAGGGTTTGAAACCCTTTGCATAGGCTTTGGTGGTTGAAGCATATCAAATATCCCACATTAGGGAGGTGGAATGGTTTTAAATGATGAAATACCATGAAGTTCATGGTTGTAATTTCCAAGTGATTTGCATTAACATGTATTTCATGGGGTTTGGAAAGTATGTGGTGGCATGTGGAAGGAATGTGGTGACATGTTGACTATTTTATGGGTATTTGGGTTTTCTCATGGATGTTTAGGCATGAAACATAGGGTTATGTGGACATTAGGTGTTATCACATGGAAACTAAGGCATACTATGTAGTTAGAACATGATTTCTTGGATATGAAATGTGACATGGAATTTAGGGTCATGTGGAAGGTGTGTGGTGAGGTGGATATGTCAAGTAGAAATGGTAAGTTATATGGTTTGTTTGGAACATTCAAGAAATAATGTAAAATTGGACCATGGTAAAATAATTGGTGGCAAACCACGTTGTGGCTTGAGGACCCACCACATGGGCCAATCTCTGCTCACCACTTGTATTCCACTCTCCACTTGTTGACATCCAATTGGATGAATACTCCAAACCCAATTTTTCTTTACTTGCCCTATTTGATTTTTGATGGATGATATCTTATGCATGCAGGTTCTATTTTACGAACTGTGAGATGCATCAAAAATATCTTGATAATCTCTTCACATTAGAGCTATTATCAAATTATTTCATGTTGGTTAATTTTTGTATTTTTATACCAACTTGATCAATTTTGACTAATTTGATTGAAACTTTGACCAACTACAAAAGGAGCATACGAGTTCTATTTTTTGTGTTTCATATACCATTAGAAAGGTCTCAATGGGACCTATGCAATGGTGCACATTTCAATCTACTTCAAGACCCTTTTTTAATTGACATTTAGATTAGTTATGGTTAGTTATTTGATGTTTATGATGTGATGATGTTTGTTTATGATATGATCATGATTTTGTGGTTAACATTTCTCTTATTAATAGATACATACTTAATTATATGTTAGAAATGTGGGTAATTTAAATTAATGAATCTATTATTCTTTATCTAGATAAACATGTGATGGAAAACATATGTGATGACTCATTGGTTTATAAAATGGTTATAAATGTGATAAATTATGATGGGTAATGAGATGTGATTGGTTATTTAGATTGATGAGATGAATTTTGATATATGAGGTTGTTAATTTATTAAAATGTTTTTATGGTTAAAAACACTTAAACAAATAAAGGAAAAGTAAATTACTAAAAAAAACATAAAATGTTTATTTAAATGTTGTTTTAATGAATGCCACATAATTATATGAAGGTGGTTTAATCTTAAAAACACATAGATTAAGTTTGGATAATAAATCCATATGTGAGAAAAGATAGAACAATCAAAAAGACAAATGTCTTAATGAATGTAGCAACAAGTATATATGAGAAAGAGTAAGGAGACATAATGCTCCTCAATTGGTGAGGACCAAAACAAAATGAAGCTAAGATTGGCTTATGAACATAAGCCCTTCACATGCTTCCCATCAACATTCATTGGTTGGTTAAAAAGTATCTTGGTTACACAATGTCAAGTAATCTCAAAGTCCCTTATGTTATAAAGGTTATAAAAGGGAGATGGATGATAAAGGAACCTTTGTTTGAGGTTATCTTGCATCTTATATAGGTTACCAAAGATCCAATATAAACAAATTTATGTCATAGATGGTGTAGACTAATCTATGTGGGAAGTCCACTCATGAAATCCGATTGAGGATTCCAAATAAATCTATTTGTTTGCCTTTTCTAATTTTTATAAGGGGTCTTTTGTTATTTTGCTATTATTTTGAGAGGTTATGGGAAGCTAATAGATGTAAGAAGCTTCCAATAAATTACTTGCTTTTAACAAATTCTTTTACTTAGCCATCCTTCAATGGAGTGGTCTAAGTTTATGAGATTTGTTTTAGGCTTTTTGATAGTTGTCCTTCAAGGGAATGGTCTACCTTACATTGATTAATTTTGATTGGTTTTGGTAATTGTCCTTCAAGGGAATAGTATACTAATATTATAGATGACCCATAGGATATATGACTTTTAATGATTTTGCTTTTTATGACATAGACTTACCTATATGGGCTTAAAGTCTTACCTTTATGAAGGCTAACCTAAAGCACAAGAAGGTCAAAATAGTGGGTGAAAGGATACTTTGAGAGACAAATGACCATGGGATTCCATACTATTAGGGATGAAAAGTATCCATGAGAATCATGCCATGGGTAGAACCATGGTACCCATATTTAGGATTAAGGCTACAACCGTGATGGAAAATCACATGATTATAGGCTTTAATCGGTAGTTCCTCAAAGTGAGGGGATGAAGTTAAAAATATCATAAACCAAGGGAAGATTTTAAGTTAGATAAAGGTAAGTTTGATCTTGTTTAACAAAATAAAGGGCATAGATGTGAAGCATTGAGAGACTCAAGTTTTATTTTCCCCTTAAGAGAGGATAACCAGTAAGCTTCTGATCCATACTTGTACATTATGATATAAGGTCCAAGCTAATTAAAAGTAAGCTTTCCCCACACACTTTTCTCCATATTGGCTACATGTTGATTTTCCTTTAAGATGAGGTCTTTGATATTCAATTCTCATTCTCTTAGGTTTTTTTTATAGTCAAACTTGATTCGTTCTTAATAGACATGAATATGGTTGAGCATAACCAAATGATGCTCATTAAGTAGCTCAAGTTGGGCTAGACATTCTTGATGATAATCACCATCAAAAATGATATCCTATAGGTATATGTGAAGAGAGGGAATTTGGGCTTTGGGAGGCAACACAACCTCTACTCCAAAGACAAGAGAGAAAGGGGTAGCACTCATAGGGGTTCAAATGCTAGTACGATATACCCATAAGGGGAAAGGGATGTGTAGATGCCAATCTTGACCAGATGCATTAACCATTTTAGTTAGCATGTTGATAAGTGTTTTTTTTAAATATTAAACCTACCTATTTGCTTATGGATGATAAGATGAGGATAAATTTAACTTAATTCCAAATGCATCATAGAGACCTTAGAATTTTTTTATTCTTAAAAGATTTACCATTATCGGTGATTATTGTATGAAGAACATCGAAATGATAGATAATGTGATAATTAATCAAATTGACAATATTTTCAACTTTAGTTGAAACATGAGGAATAGCCTCCACTTATTTGGTGAAATATTCTATCATAATGATGATATAATGATGTCACTATAAAGAATGGGGGTTAATTTCATTAATGAGATCCAGTCCCCATTACAATAAGGGCCAAAAATCCTTAGACATGTAGAGGCTATGACTAGGTGTGTGATGTAAATTGGCATGTTGTTGACATTTAACACACTTATTCACATAATCATAATAGTCCTAGTTAAGGGTGGGCCAATAGTAACCAAGGTAAGGGATATGTTTAGTGATAGCTAGGCCACTAAAGTGTCCCCCACAAATCCCATCATGTGTTTCTTTGATAGCCTGAGAAATTTCATGACCATGTAGGCAATAGAAAAGGAGACCATCAAAGCCATGATTGTAAATAATCACCCCTAGTAGGTTATAATGAGAGGTACTCTAAATGAATTATCTTCTACCATTCCTATAAATATTAGAGGGAATGATTCCTAGGTTGAGATAGTCAAAGATCTACTTATACCAAAGGTTAGGTTACGTCTCCTACACATTGAATATGGAAGGAGGGTTTGATTTGGTATAAAAAGGATCAATAAGATGATGGATAAAAATAAATATCTTAGAGTCTAAAGGTGTGGATGGGATCTAGGAAGCAAGGGAATCCATTATATTGGTGAACTTGTTCATAGATCATGGAGTGGTTTGGATAAGATAATGTTCAAATGATGTTAAGAGTAAATTGACTAACTATTTATACTATTGCAAGACATCATTTTTACATTGATAAGAGAAATTTATTTTATTGACCATAAGTTGGGAGTCACTAAAAATATTGATCATCTTAACTCCCAAGGCTAAACTAGTTTGGAGACCTATCACTAGGGCTTCATACTTAGTCATATTATAGGTACAATTGAAATCAAGCTTAAAACATAAAGGAAAGGGTTCACCATCAATGGGGATGAGAGTGATACCATTACCCCCACAATTTTGGCACTTTGATCCATTGAATAACATGGTCATGTGATAGGTGATGTCCTCTTGAGAAAGAGTCACAATGGACTCATCTAGAACTCAAGAGGAGAAGGTTGGTTTTCTGTTAAAGATGCTTTGGCCAATTGGTTGGCAATGAATTTCCTTTTAATTGAATTTTGATGGTGGATCTCAAGGTCAAACTCAGCTAAGAACATGCACCACTTAGCCATACATTAGTTTTGGTGTGGCTTGGAGTGCATATACTTGAGTGGGTTATTGTTGGTTATGACATAGGTCTTGTGGTTGAGAAAGTAGTGGTGGAGTTTAGAGGCCACAAAGACCAAGGTCAGAAAAAGTTTTTTGGTATGGGTGTATCATGTTTCATACTCTATAAGCATTTGACTTATATAGTAGATAGCTTGTTATTTATGTTGTTCATCTCTATGTGCAAGCATTTCCCATAAGGAATGGTTGGTGGTAAAAATACAAAGGTAGAAATGTTGATCCTCTTTGGGAGGAATGAGGACAGGTGGAGAAATAAGGTATTCTTTAAGTGAGTCAAAGGATTTTTTACAATATTTACTCCACTTAATGATATATATCTTTCTTAAGAAGGTGATGGAAAGGTTAGCATCTATTAGATAGCTGAGAGATGAAGTGACAAAAGGATTGGAACTTTCCCTACAAACTGTGGAGTTGCTTGAGGTTATTTAGAGGAGGTATGTTAAGGATCACTTTGATCTTGGTAGGATCAAATTTGATTCCTTGAAGAGAGATGATAAATCCAAGCAACATTCCTGATAAGACCCCAAAAATGCATTTCTTGGGGTTAAGGTGAATATGGTAATGGATGAGGCATTCAAAGATAACCTTGAGAACTACTAAATGATTTTTATGACATTTATATTTCCCAAGAAGGTCATCTACATAATCTTCTAAGGTCTTTTTAATAAGGTCATGTAAGATATAGGTCATGGCATATTGGTAGGTTGCACCAACATTTTTTAGACCAAAAAGCATGACCCTATATCAAAAGGTTCCCCATGGGGTGATAAAAATAATTTTATGTTGGTCTTTAGGTGAAATCAAAATTTGATTATAACCTAAAAACCCATCCATAATAAATAACATTTTGTGTCTAGATATGAAATCAACAAGCTGGTCAATGCTTGGAAAAGGGAAGTCATCCTTTAGGCAAGCAAGGTTAAGATCATGAAAATCCATGTAAATGCAAAGTGCCCCTATTTCCTTGGTGATGGGAATGATGTTCAAGACCCAATGGGGATAATCAATGGGTTGGATGAAATTCATGGATAAGAGGCATTGAATCTCTTCTTTGACAAGAAGTCCTATGCAAGGGTGCATTTGATCAAGTTTCTACTTGATAGGCTTGGCATGATGGGACTAATAATATTATTGGTATAAATGGAGGGGTTGATTCCTATCATGTTACTATAATACCAAAAAAATGCTATGATATGGTCTTTCAAGAAGGAGGGAAAATCTTGAAGCTCCAAGGAATCTAGTGATTGGCCAATTTTGACAATGCATGGTTTATCCTGAGAACCCAAGTTGATATCCATGGTAGAATCATTCAACATGGTTGAATTCATAGAAGGGTAAGATTTTTAGATATAGGATCTTATACACAAAGATAGGTGAGAAGGGAATCATCATCCTAACACTAAATAGTATTAATGGTAAGAGAGTCATCTTCTACCATCTTAGGATGAATAAGAGAAAAGGTTATAGTTTCACCATCCTTTTGATAAGTCAGGGGTCCAAGGATAATCATGTTGATGATAAAAATTTAAGGGGAATGATATTGAGATCCTTAGATCTTGATGGTGAAGGGGTTGGTGCGGATGGAACTTCCTCGTCAATGATGGTAATAGGAGGCAAATTGGTTGGGTCTACAAGTAGAATGAACTGAAGACCAAATATCTCATGAGGGTTTTGGGTCTTACATGGAAACAACTCATGTGGTCATTGATCATAACATCCTATACATAATCCCTTATAGGCACACCTATGTAGGTATGTCTTGGTGAACTCTGATTTATCCATCTAGGAGAAATAAGAGGTGAATGGCTAAGTGGAAGAGGAAGTAGAGGTAGTAGATAGCGATTGATTAAGTCCCCCATATACAGGATTAGTTTGGATATTAGGAGGCCCAAAAGGAATATTGGTTCTAATATTGGGATCATAACTAGGATTTTGGTCAAGGTTCCCATACTCTTGGGGAGTAGGGAAGGCATACGAGGTCAAGAGGCAGTACTCCCCAAGTGAGAGACACTGGAATAGTAATTCCAAGGTGTCTTTATGGGGATTTGGGTAGAAAGTATGGATGATCTAGTCGAGGCTTGGTTGATGAAAGAGGTGGATTCATCATTGGTTGGTAAAGGCTTGGCAGATGGAAGGAGGAGAACATCATTTAGATGGTACATCATATTGCATGATGTGAAAGGACTTGGGGCAATGTGTATGGTAACTACTTGAACCTCATGCTTAATATTGATTTATTGATGTATGGTAGATGACACACAATTTATGGAATGGATATGAAGGTGTCCAAGAATAACATTGTACTATAACTTGACTTTTACTATGTAAAAGGGCTTAGGAAGCATGTGAGGTCCTAAATGAATGTGGAGAATGATAGTTTCTAGATTTGTTTCCATAGTGTCATTGAAGGAATAAAGTATGGCTATGGTTTCTAATAGAATGTTCTCTGGTAATTTTAGTTGGTTGATTCATTTCCATATTATTGATGATATCTATTCCATAAATCATAACCCTTTTGATTCAGGTTTGGTTTATTGACGTGGTATTAAAGAGGGGAGGATTTAGATCCTGGGGATGAATGGAGGGTATTTATAAATCCTTAAAAATAATAAGGGTAGAAAGTTGACGGGCTTAGATAAAGGCTATTAGAGGTTATGGATATTTTGGTTGAACATATATGGTTTACAAAGCCTATATCATCACCTACCGGTGATGGGGTGAGGTATTGATTAGTTCATATAAACTCATATTAATTGGTGTTTAGTGAAGTAACTTTAGAAATACTCTTTGGATTGACTCAGAAGGGTTGGATTGGGAGGCACCCAAGATGGACACCTTGGGCTTGGGTGAAGGTGTTTGGGTTTGGTTGGGTGATTGGGTGGTGAAATAAGGGTATGCCCATAGAATGGACACCTTCATCTTCCCTTTATCTTTCATTGGGATTGTGATCATGTAACCACATGGATGGTATGGATTTAGGATAGAGTTAGGCTAGAGGACTACTTTGGTTCCTCGTCACTCTTATATGAGAGTGTGGGAGTAGGTAAGTTTGGAGTGGTGGTTTGTGGTTTTTAGAGTTGTGGTGATCTCATGTGAGGCTTTTTTGATAATAAGTCATCCTCATCACCTAGTTGGTGGACCAGGACTTGGAGAGATTTATAGTTCTCTATATCATGCCTAGGTGTTCTATGGTGTGACCAAATCAGATTGTGATTAAACCAGGATAGCTTAGGACTATGGGGTCAAATGGTTTTATAAGAGTAAAAGTAAAGCAAGAAGATTACAATAATCTTTAAAAGATGCTTGAGTAAGAATCAAGAAAATATGACAAGGGTGTGGGGTTCTAGCTTTGACTTTTGGGGTGGAATCCTTCTTAGGAGTAGGCTTCGTGATGGGAGTTTTGGGTGGTGGAATTTTATTGGTAGGTGGCATTTGGATAGATGGCTTGGAAGTTAATGGCTTCAAGGAAGATGATTTATAAGTATAAGGTTTGGTAGTAGATGGTTTGGATATATAAGGTTTAGAAGTGGATGGTTGAGATGTAGATGGTTTGGTTATGAATGGTTTAGTGAAGATGGGTGAAGGTGTAACTAAGGGTGGTGGTTGGGTTTGGGATTTATTGGGAAGATTTGATTTCTTAACCAAGATAGAGGGGTGAGGTCCCAAGATAGAATGAGGATGTGGTCTTAAAATGGAAGGCAAGGTTAAAATGGGTGGCAAGCTTTTGGTTTAAAGGATCTGAGGTGGCTTCACTTTCTTGGTTGGCTTAATGTGGGATTTATTTGGTGGCATAGATGGTTCTAAATCCAAATTTAATGGAGGGTTAGTAAATATCTAAGTAGGGAACATGCCTAGGTTTTGATGGTCTTTGTTGGGATGGTATAAGGTTCTTGGGTCACTTTGGGTAGAGTTGGTTTGGTTGGTTCAACTATGGTTTGAGAGTTAAAATTCACTAATGGTTTAGTTTGGATGATGGTGGGTTCACTAGTGGAAGTGGAAGGTTCGGTTGACAATGGTATGGTTGAGGGCTCTTGCTTGGTTGGATAGGGAAGCCCAAGATGGTGCCAAAATGTGGCAAGGTTGGGTTGGGCTAGGTACTCCAATTTTTTTAACTAGTCTAGAGAAAGGCTTATAGATGGGTTTGGTTCCTTCGGTATTAGTCTAAAAGGACAAACCCCTGGGTTGAGAGAGGGGAGTGGTTACTTTGTCCTTTTCCTCAATCAAAGGCTCTAAGGTTTTGGAAGGCAATTATTCCTTGGGAGGAGTAGGAAAGTGACCTCTTCCTTAGGAATGCTTTTTGAAGGAAGAGTGGATTGTTTTATGATGGAAGAAAAAGGTTTAACGGTAATGGTTGTCTCCTTTGTTATGTATTCCAAATGAGAGGTTGGTAGCTCCACAACCTCAATAAGTGGAGAAATGAGAATGGTTTCTTCCTTTATTTTATTTCCCAAATGAATGGAAGGTGACTCCACCACCTCAATAAGTGGAAGGGAAGAGGAAGTGGTTTGGACAATGGTTTCCTCAACAATGAGTTTGCTAAGGACCACATTGATAGTATAGAACTCATGGTTTTTAGAAGATCCTGCTTTATTATTTTAATTATTCATGGAAGTGGCATGGTTAGGAAAAGGTTGTACAAATATGTCAAGTGACTAATTTAGGAGTATTAGGATTATCTAGCACAAGTTCCCCCTTGTAAATAAACCCTTGGACAATGATTTTGAAGGTATTGCATCTACTAACATCATGTCTAATGACACAATGTAAGGCACACAATTCATTTTCCTTATACCAACTAGGTACAGGATGAGAGGAATTGAATCTTTGTGGGGGTTTCACTGTAGGAAGTTGTATGATATTTTCTTTCAACAAATTTTCTAAAATGGAATCATATGACTCCCTTAGCAGATTATATTGATTTTGGTTATTACGTTTTTGGTTTTGGGTATTCTAGTTGAAAGAATTAGAAGGTTTGGGTTGGTTAATGACTGAAGGAGGGGTAGTTTTGAGGATAACTACATTCATGGTTCCCTTGGTTTTGATATTGGTATTGGAGTGGTTGATGGTTTTAGAGGAGGAATTTTCATTTGACTTGAAACTAGAATTCTTGTTTCTCAGTTTTAGCTTCCCCTCATCAATGGCTCTAATCTCTAGTTTTTATGCCATGATGAAAGCCTCATCAAGATCTTGAAATTTTGAACCTGTAGAGTGGAGGAAATATGTTTGGTACAAGCCCAAGAGAAAATCTCAATAAACTCAGGTTGGGGAAAAGAGAAAGAGAGTTAGTTTATCAAACCTCTCGAACAAGCTACAAAATCAGAAATTAATTCATCCTCAAATTGCCAAATGGAGTAGAGTTCGATGATGGAAACTTTCTTAGATATATTTATGGAAAAATGATTTAAGAACATTTGAGATAATTGGGAAAAATAAAAGAGGGAATTCTTGGTATTAACACTGTACCAATCTAATGCCAGACCAGATAGGGACATGGGAAATATGCGAAGAAGGAAAGCATCATCATAAGAAATAAAATAGTAAGAGTGTCTAAATGCTCTAAGATGTTACTGAGGATCTTCCTTGCTCTAAAATTTTGAAAATTTTAGAAGTTCCCATTGAGGAGGATAAGGTTGGATTGGGATGGATGGATGAATTGGTTTGTTGAAAATTTTATCATATGATAAGAATTTATGGGCACTAGAAATAGATGACTCCAAATTAGTCATCTTGTCTATTAAAATTTTAACTAGATCAGTTTTTAGTTGTGCACCCCCATAGTTATAGGGTAAATTTTGTTGGGGTTGGGTAGGTGCAACATAAGGATAGCTAGTGGAAGGTTAGGAGGTTGCCACATATTGGTATGTGGAAATGGGTTGTTGAGAGGATGCCATGTATGGTTATGTGGATATAGGAGGTTGGGTAGAATGTGGAGCCATATACCCATGTGGGTTAGGAATATAGCTCAAATTGGGTGCAATGGGTACATGTTGAAGATTTGACATGGGTGGGGTTAGAGGTATGGTTGGGTTGATAGATTGAGGATGGGTGGTAAACTTAGTGGTATTAATGGGTGGAAGGGTAGAAGGTATGGAAACTACCAATATTTGGAATGGAGTGGAGGTTGGTGGGTTGGAGATAAGAGGAAGGGTGTCAAAACTAGTAGAGGGTACTCCAATGGTAAGCTGAGTATAGGTACCCAAAGCTTGAGTTGTTCCTATACTAGAATATTTATTGGTTGGGGTAGAAGGTGTTTGGGTGTTTGTTAGTTGGATGGTTTGGTTTTGGATGGTGGTATTGGAGGGATTGTTACTAGAAGAAGATGCTTGGGTGACTAAGGGTTGGGTGGAAACGTTGGTAATAGAGGTGTTGCCCATAATATGGGATGGCATACCATAGGGTGGATCATTAAATGGAACCAAAGTGGGGGTATGGTGAGATATGGTGTTAAGGTAGTGTTGGAGGGCTATGGGGTTGTTATCTAGAAATGTGGTGAAAACTTTATCACCTTGGGCAACCATCCAAGGGATACTAGGACTTCTATAAGGATGGGGAGAAGCCTCTATATCTGAGATGTACTCCATTGATGATGAAGAAGAGGATGATGGGTGTTTTGGAGGTATATCTTGATTTACTTGGTTTCTTAGTTATTGTATAGTGAGAACCATGCAAAGAAGGGTAAAAAAGGGAGATAAGAGTGATCTCTCAAATCAAAAGAGAAGAAATAAAAATAAAAATATATCTAAGAAAACAATGCATACACTAAAGTGTAATGAAATTTTAAGGTACTTTTTATCTCTCTTTAGGCTTATGCCTCAATTTTAAAGAAGTTATGAAGGCATACTTGGGCTTGTAGAGAAGTTACTAGAAGGTGTCTAAGGATGGTTTCAGGTAGTTAAAGTCTCTCAAGATCTACACTAGAACTTGGTACGTGGCTTGATATTGGGACCTACCCCATCACTTCACACACTATAGCATTAAGGGTATTAAGTGCTTAACTATAATATACTGAGTTCATAGAGTTTATACTCAGCCAACGTACTAAGTTGATTATCCCTTTGGTGGTGAAATCTAAGTAGGATAGCTGAGGAAAAGTGATATCTAGGTGATGAAATTCCAATTGGTCCTTATGTTAATGTTTTGATGTTTGATTTAATGTGTGATTTGGTAATATGTGTGTGATAATAAGTGAGACTATGATTAATTTGCTTTATTAAATTAAGTTATGTGAGCTAATCAATACAAGCAAAGATTTGATGCAAAGTTAATTTTAACCCAAAAGAAAATTTTGGTGTCTTTTCAAATGAATAAAAAATAACTAAGATGCACCATATGTGATATGATGATGTAAATCATAGGCTTAGAATGAGTAATTTTGATTTTCAAAAAATGAAAGTAAAAATAACAATTTTTATTTTTTCTCTAAGAAAGCAAAAAAAAAACTAGAAATTGTGTTTTGGAAAGGAATGAAAGAAATAAGTAACATTTAATTTTTATAAAAGAATTCAATGAATGAATATTCTCTAATGCAAATAAATGTCCTATAACTATGAACCCAAGAAAAATATCATGGATCCCACTGGGTGTACCAAAATATTTCATTGAAATTTTATTTATTTTCTTGTCTAAAAAAGATGTAAAACTTAAATGAAGGGTAAGGTTAGCAAAACCTATGTGTGTTGTGCACATGTGAATATATATGATTATTGATATTCCTCTTCGTCTAGGGAGGATGACCTATAGATAAGAAAACACTAGAAGAGAATGGTTGATTAGTGAGATAGTAGGGTGGACTGCCTAGTGTGAGCAAGATCCAAGAAGCAAAATATTTATTAGAGGATATCAATCCACACTTTTAAAACACTTAAGTTTTGATAAACTAGAAATAGGTGCTTGTATGAAATAACATAAGGTACTGGAATCAAATACAAGAAATGCTTGGAAAGCAACAAGATTTTGATTAAAATAGCAATAAATGATTGAATACTAATGATAAATTACTCAAACTTGATTTAGAAAATAAGTTAAAGTTTTGTGATAAAACATGAATTCATAAAATGGTATTTGGGTACAAGTGGATGGGATAAATTAGTTTGTTGTTATAAAATGACACCAAATTGACTGTTAGTAGTTAGGTATGACCATCGACAGTTGGGTGACCATCGATGGTTATTAAATGTCTGTGGCTACAAAATTATGTCAATGGTTAGGTAAGACTATCAATAGTTACTATTGAATTTTGTTTGGGAAGAGAAGTCTATTGAGGAGAGTTACAAAGAGGTTCTAGGAGTGATGTTTGGGTTTAATGTTGGTTATGAGATAGAAATCAATACTCATAGGTATCTGGTTTTAGATTTGGGTGATTAGGTGATTAAAATAGGTTATGGGTGGTTATGGGTAGGAGGTGAAATGTCTAAAGTTGCAAAACTCTAATACAAGAAAATGAGATGAAAGGGAAATAAATGGGGAATAATACACGAAATGAAACAAATAGAGATAATTATTGAATCTTGATAAAAAAATAGATACTTAGCTTTTAGGTGTTGGTAGTCTGAGGAATGCTAAAGGTTGGTTAAAATCTTGTTGTGGATCCTAGAGCAATATCAACACAATAACGGTACCTTGGCTTAATATAGTGAGTTGCAGAAGCACCTTAAGTCTCTAACCTAGTTCTTGGTTCATTGGGAAGCTTTTAGATTCACTCGGGATTCATAATCTCTATCCCCTAAATTATATTTTCAACCTTCTCTCCATATCTTAATATAGAGAACAGGGAGGTTAAAATGAAGAGTTTAACAAATGGTTTATCAAATAGTATAACAAATAGTTTAATCATGCATTGATCACGAAAATAGTAGACTAAAATTAGATAGTTGGTAATCAATGAGTGAGTTACATTTGAATTATAGTTTATTCCTTTCATCATGCAAGATTTCAAGTAACTACCGATGGTTGAGGTCAATCATCAATGGTCGAAGGATGACCACTAGTGGTCTAGGGGACATAGCCAAAATTATTTGATTCACCAATGATTGGTGGCTAATTCTCTAGGAAATAGTTTGAGGTTAATAATAGGATAATTGGTAAATAATCTAACCCAAAGGGGGCCAAGGGGTGGCTCAAAGGTTAATGTGACATCTAGAGCCATGGTTTAAAATTTTCTAGTATCTACATAAGTCATGTCATTTAGGTTGAAAAATGTTGGTGACACCTATCAATGTGCCAAGACTATCATGTTTCTTGACATGATGCATGACATTTTTGAAAATTATGTTGATGAAATTATGGTAAAGTAGAAAACATGGGCCTCTCTTCCAAAATCTCTATAAAGGATCTTTGAGATACTTTGTGAATACGAGGTGTGCCTCAACCCAAAGAAATGTGTCTTTAGAGTCACATAAAATAAAATTGATAGGTTTCATTATTTCCTATCATGGAATTAAAGTTAATATAGCCTAGGTGAAGGCCATCATAGAAATGCCTCCTCTTAATTTTAAATAATTTCATAGTTTGCAGGCTAGAATCTAGTCTATTCATCACTTTAATTCATATATTATTGATTTTTGCCTTCCTTTCACTCATGTCTTGAATAAGGGCACCACATTTCAATGGCATGTTAACTATCAAAAGGAATTTGAGGAACTAAAAAAACTATTTGGAAAATTCACTTGTGTTGGTCTCGTAAACATTAGGTAAGTTTTTAAAACTATATATTTCTACAATATTACATGCCTTGGGGGAAATCTTAGTCTGACATGATGATCAGAGAAAAAAATGTGCAATATACTATCTAAGTAGGACATTGGTCACCTATGAAAATGATGACACACCAATTAAGAAGGCATGCCTAACATTATTCTTTGCATCATAGAAGTTGTGTCATTATATGTTGAACAAAAAGACCATTATTATTACAAAATTGGATCCCCTCAAATATCTCCTTTCTAAGGAAGCCTTAACAAGTCATATGGCTAAATGGATCATGATCCTTAGTGAGTTTGAAATTGAATACACTAATCATAATTCCATTAAATGGCAAGTTTTTGTAGCCCAACTTGTCAAGTTGCCTTTATTAGATATACATCTTCTAACCATGGATTTCCTAGATGAGTTAATCTTGAATATTGAATAATCATGTTAATAGAAGCTATACTTTGATGGTTCATTTAGGACTGAGGGTTCAAGAAGCAGTATTTTATTCATTATGTTGCAGGGAGATATTAGTCCCAAGGCTTTCCAAATTATGTTCCTATGCACCAATAATGTTATATAATATGAGACACTTATTATAGGGTTACACTTAATAGTATAATAGAACATTTGATAGTTAGTTATTTACTATGATTCATAACTGATCATCAATCAGATTATAGACCAATATAAAACTAGGTATGAGAAGTTTATTACCTATAAAGGCATGGTTGATAATCTCAAGCAACACTTTGAATATATCTAGTTTGAGCAGATACCCAAACCCAATAATAATTCAATTGAGTCCATGGCTACTATTGGGTATTTGATATAGATATATTCTAATATCCAAGAATATCAATTGATTATTTAAAATATCCTTATTCCATATTACACTCATCTAGACACTAAAATGGTATGTGATATTGTTGGTCATGATTCCCTTTGGTACCAATACATTTATGCCAATATCTAAGACCTCATCCTTTCTATCATTCTAACATGCAACAAACAAAATTCCTTTATTCATAATGCATCCTAATACACTTTACTTGGTGGTATGCTCTATCATAGAGGATATAATGAGATGTTACTTTGATGTTTATGCTCAAGTGAACCCAAATTGGCCCTTAAATGTGTTCATGAATGAATTTATGGAGACCATATAAGTGGAATGGTCCTTGCCAAGAAACTTCTTAGGACAAGATATTATTGGCCCACAATGGAAGTTGATGTGTGTGATCATGTTAATAAATACCTTGTTTGCCATAAGTATGATGATTTAATCCATGCTCCCTCATGATCACTTCAACCTATTACTTATTCATGGCCATTTTATTCATGGGGCCTTTATCTCATTAGTAAGATAAACCCCACTTCTTCAAATAACCATAAGCATATCATGATTTATATCAAGTACTTCATTGAGTGGGTTAAATAAATCCCTCTCACTTATGTAATCGATAAGAAAGTTTTGAAATTCATCCTAAACCACATCATTTACCCCTATGGCATTCCCTCTTACATTATATTTGATAATGAAAAGTCATTCAATAATAAGGATGTGAAAATCCTCTATGCTAAATTCCATATTAAACACAGATGGCTTATGCCCTATTACCCTCAAGGTGATGGCCAAGATGAAACATCTAATAAAACCATTTTACAAATACTTAAGAATATTATTAACAAATCTAGTTGAGATTGGCACTTGTAATTATTTCCCACACTCTTGGCCTATCATACCAATGTTTTCACTCCTATAAGTGCAACCCTATGCTCTTTAATTTTTAAGTCTGAAGACATTTTGCCAATCGACATAGTTACTCTATCTACATATTTAATTTTAGGTTAAAATTGATGATGAGGAATATCAAGTATCCATACTATAATAAATCTAACTCTTGGATAATAAATACTTATCTACATTGAGTCATCTCAAGGAATATTAGAATCAAGTACAACATAGTTATAACAAGTGCATCATCCCAAGAGAATTTGAATTGGGTGATCTTTTCCTAAAAGAGAATAAGAAAAATAATAATGAAGTGTGTGAAAATAAATGAAAGTTTTATCTTAATTAGCTAGGTCCCTTCATTGTTATTACAAATTATGTTTCTGTAGTATATAGGTTAGCTACATCTGATGGCTATGAGATAGATGAGCCTATGAACACTATGCATCTCAAGTATTTTCATGCTTGACTTGGTTGAACATTGTCTATAAGGAACCCTACTTGGGGGCATTCCCTTCATGTGTCTTATTTCCCATTACTTTCATTTTTCATTCCAAATTCAAGCCTTATATTCCTCTTATTTCTTATTCCCATCTTGAACCTTGATAATGACCTATAGGTATAATAGGAAGCTTCAATGGAAGGTTCAACAAATAGTTATGATTTGGTAATCATGAACACAACCTTGTTGACAAAATTTGATAATATCAACATGATTTTACCATGGTTCCCCTACTTGGAAGACCTTGACACAACATCTATTAGCTCAAAGGGTGATCCCATTTTCCCATCCCATCCTATTCCATTCAAATCCTAGTTGAATATTCAAAGCATAGTTATTTTGTACATTGATGTTGTTGTGTAATAGTAGTCCTTTTACCTTCCCTCTTTTTACCAATTCCAAGATCTTTCCATTTTGTGAGCTTATCCCCTTGCAGATGGTTTAGTTTCTATTTGAGCCCCTACCTAAGGTTTTTTTTCCTTTGCTATATATTTCCTTGTACTATTTTATATATTCCCTTCTATATATTTTTCAAAAAAAATACCAAACATTCAAAGATTGGAAAATCCCAAAAAGATATGTATAACCATAAAACCATTTACATAATTGGTCATCATGTTGGATAGTGGCTTTCTATATTGATTATGTTCTGAGTGGCACTATTTGAGTATCATTTGGACATGTCATTCCATTGGCATTGAATAATTGATATGTGGATAACTTTCATGTCCACACCATTATATCTCCCTTGCATTTAATCAAAAGTGGTCATTCCCACCATATTTGAATTATCTCATTACCCTAACTATTAGCTTGTAACATGGGTGGATATTCTTCATTATAAAATGATCACTTTAATCAATAATGTTATCCATTTATTACACTCTCATTTATAGGAGAACTACATTGGTTGAGGTCCACACGGACTATGTAGGTAGTACTTTACTACATGGGGTAGCTCAGAATAGCTCGACCACTATCATTACCCTTTTATTTTCCCTAGTATTCTATTTTATGCTCTTCCATTTTTGAAAGCTAGCTAACTATTTTTATGCTCTCTCAATTTTATGAGTCATTCCTAATTTTTTATAATAGTTTCATCTTACCCATGATTCATCACTTTTCTTATTTCCCAATTCTTGGGAGAACTACATTTGGCTTGGTGATCCACATGGACTATGTAGGTAGCATTTAGTTGCATGGGGCATCTAAAATCATCTCAACCACCCCTTTATTATTCTTCTATTCCCCTTTTTTTCATATAATTTGTCATGCTATCCTATCTGGCACTCACTATACTTCGGGGTAAAATAGCAAGCATAATGTCTTATTTACACATTCACATTCACTTTGATTATTTATTTTTTTATTGTTATGCTTCTTATTTGTTCATTTACTTTGTTTTGCTTACTTGTTTATTTATTATTTATCATATTGCATTTCTTTTATTTACTTTTATTTGGTGTATTATGTTTTGCACTTACATATTGATTATCCATATCTTGATCTTTAGTTGTTAACATGTGTATCCTTTTCTTTACTGAACTATTTTTATTTAGTGCATTATGCCTTACATTTTAGGTCTAGATTTTTCATATCTTAACTTAGAGTTGTTAGTATTTACACCTAGACTAGTCCTCACCTAAGTGGAAAACAATGTTATTGTGATATATTTAAATATTATGATGCATACTATTATTTTAAAAATAAATAATCAAGTGCTAGAGAGATTCATTTATCAATGCCATGCAAAGATAAAATAATATCCCTCCATGATATGGTTAACATATGCTCATATACTAAAACATAATCAGAAACATCATCACATTTTACATAATCAAAATAATAAAAACTAAACCATATGGGTACATCTACATTAATCAAGATGTGCATATCCAAAATAAGTATATACAACTAGTCATCAACATCTAAACATCATGATAAAATGAAAAAATGTCTAAAAAAATCAATCACATTTGATATCTAGATAAAATACAACATTAAAATGGAAATTAAATATAACATAATCATGGAAAACAAATAATTTATCCACATCGATATCACATATCTAATCTACCATATGTTCCAACATCCATAAATCAAAATACCATAACATATATATCAAAAAGAATATTAAAGTCCATATACATCAAGTGATCAAAAATAAATGTCCATACATCAAGATATATATACATCACCAAAAATACAAAATATAGGGCTAAAATCAAAATCTTAGCTCTAGATCTGATCAAGTCTAGTTGGAGTCTGATTAAATCTCTATCCTATACCAAGCACTAGTGGTCCCATAATTATTTGTTGTGGCAGTGATTATGCTATTGATCTCTTTAATGCAAAAATGTGATGTGATATAGATTTAAAATTTGACCTCTAGATTTGAGTGTAATATTTGTAGCTAGGTTATCTACCTCCTATTGGTACTGCTAACTCATACAGGCTCTGATAATACCCAACTTCAGCCTTCATTAGTAGGGTATCATGCTTATATTATATTATATCAGCTAATACCTTGGCCAAACCCTAATCAGCCACAATATGTGGTGTCATGTCACTTTACCCATGGAGCCTCTAAACATCTACTTGATCCTTACCCCACTCCCCTATGGTTGTTACTAGCTTGGCATCCTACATCGTAAGTTTCCCTTTTACTATCATCAGGTGGGCCACCAACCTTCTCAACATATCATTATACAATGATCCCCTATAGTCTCATGGCCTAACCCTAGGTTGTTGCTAACTCAATGCATAACCTTCCACATCCATATCTAATTCTAAAATCTCATTCAATCTAGCTACATTCTCCCTCAACAATATGTCTATTAAATCTTAATCCTATGATGAGCTAGTACACACAAATGGACTTGCCTCAGCTATTACCTACCACATTTATTCCCTACCATAACCCCAAATTGTCACATCATCCATATCTATGTTTGGGTTAGGACCCTATCCTCCATCCCCATCACTATCTAAGTACCCATCTTGGCTACTTCTAGTCTCAACATCTAACCTAGAGTTTATAATCAAAGTTACAATATACTACACTAGAACCTATAGTGTCTAATGGATAACCTATTGTGTAGGCTCCTATTGTACCTAATGTGAAACCTACCACATAAGAACATGGAAACCCTATTATAAGACCTATTATGGAGTTACCTATGGTGGTTACTAAATTTGGGTGTATACCTATAATGGTAATTGTACCAATGACTACCTCAATCTCACTCTCCTATGGTGTTGTCCTAATTACTGAGGTCTAAGATGTATCAACCATATAGCATAGACATGTGTAACCCATCATATACCACACCTCTTATATAATTCCATGTTATAGGTTATATCCCTTGATAGCTACCAACTTCCTGTACCCTTAGGATGGGTAGCTCCCATCATTTTATCTCTTATGTGATGCAAAAAATAATGAGGACAATTAAGAACATCTTGGTGGAACCCAAACTATATCTACCCATGGTTAGGTCTATACTTTTCCACTATGAAAACATGTCACCCCATGATGTAGTAGGGTGTAGTCACATACTAGGTCATATTCATATCCCCCATGTAGCCAATATGTATAGCCATATATGGGCACCAAGTAAAGTCTCCATCCACCATATCATCAATAACTCACTTGTAATAGTACACATATCCTATATGGCCACTTCCTATCTAATACCAATGTAATTTATGGGACCTATTATAGTCTCTAGATAATCAATATTTTAATCACTATATGCTCCCAGGACCAAACCTAAATTAGTGTGCTTAGTCCAATGCTCCTATTACTCTGATATGCTAGCATATGAAGGTCCTTGTACAATTAGGCTAGTATTATGGGGCCCCATGCAAAATAAATAGTTTGATTCAAAATATCTCACTACTCCAATCATGCATATATAAGAAAATTAGTCACACTTTTTAGGTATCAATAGGTTTTTGATTTTTACCATTAAAATCACTACCTCTCTAGGTGCTAACACTTTTAACAATACCTATGCATGGACCTATGATAATACCAATGCCTAGCCTTATACTTGTACCTAAGCATGTACCTATCCTCCAGTTATTACTACTATTATCACACCTCCATTCCCTCTTATGATGGCATATGGTGGGAATACTAGGTCCTTTAGGGAAATAATATATGGCCTTTCCCCCTATGATAATGTCTATGATATTGATCAAGTCCTTTAACACCCCAAACCAACCGTATTGCATCCATTGAATTATGGGTCCTAAAATTGATAATCATAATATGAACCACATGTTTATGAGGGTTATTGTCACCTTAGCAGTGGGAAGTTGGAATGTCAAAGTCTTGGAGTGTTAATGCTCAGTTAGTGCTAATAGGTAGATCTATCTTCTTAGATCATTGGCATCCATGGCATATGAAGTAACCCGACTGTCTATATAATTTTTGTTATCTCCTCTATCCAAATACCCATATAATATAGAATGCATGAGAATAATTTAGATTATTCATGACTTTGACTCACTCCTACATATAAATAATCTATCAATAACATTTCTTTCACTTCTATCCATTTCTATGATTGATCTTAAAATCACATTCTTCTCATTTTAGACTTAACAAGTCACTCATTTCACCTAATTAGACTCCTATTCTAATTACACCTATTTAACTTTGAATTATTTTATCATTTTAGAAATATTATGATTTGGTAGGGAATTCATGTGATTGTACATGATATTCATACCATTTATCAATCTTTTGACCCTTTAGAAAAATATCGCTTTTGTCAATCTCATTATTTTTCTCTCAATTTTTCCATTTTATGTGTTTTGTGCTCAAAACAATGCTCTCACCATTTCTCTCAATTTTACCATTATAGTGATTTTCTATCATTTTGGAATTTTCCAAATTGGTTATGGCCTTATTGTTTGACCAATGATATCGATGTTTAAATGTGCAATCTTGTCATTTTCAAGTGATTTGAAAACAATAATTTCACTAGACTACCTAATTCTAAGTGGAATTAAATTCATTTAATGCAAAAAAAAATCAAAAATAAAGGTACCTACCAATTCTCCATTCCATTTCAGTTGTTATTACTCATGCACTTGCTCACCTAGATACCTATGATGTGAAATGTGCATCATTTTACTCGCAAGTCTCTCATCCAAATACAGAGCTTAATTTCTCAATAAGGGAGGATGAAATGAACCATTTTTACCCCAAATGGGTAAATATATAGTTCCAAATTTGAATTTTTACCCCCAGTGCATCATTACATTTTTTACTTCCTTAGAGGCATGGAGCTGGCCTTGTGGTCCATTTTTTCTTTTGTTTTTTCTAATTACTCTATTTCGCGGCCTCTTTGGCCACATAGTGTTCCATTTTATTCTTTTTGAGGGCCCATTCTTCAAAATTAATTTTTAACATGCCCCTCAAGGAGGAATCTTGAGTGTGGAAAACAATGTTTATGGTATCATTATGAACTTGTTTCCAAGAAATGGAACAAAATTTAACAAACTAAGAATATATAATTCTTCGATCATTATCTAATTATTTTAATGATATTTTATTATTATTACTATTTATTTAAAAATTCATTGCTTCACTTATGTCTAGAAACACCTTCTCAAATAAGAACAAAATATAGACACTCTATTCTCATCACATTCACATCAAAATTGTAATCCAAACCATTTCTTGTAATAACATACAAATCATGAAATCACCCTCACCCACATATTTGATGTGCACATTTTAAAACACACTGGGGCATCCCTGATTGGGTTAATACATCATAACTAATTGTTAGCTTCATCTAATTCACTCTAATAAAAATTATTATTTTTGTTAAGGTTTAGTATTTACATGGTCATTAATAACTGTTTATTGTTAGTTGTTAGTTATTGTATGGTCAATAAAATAAATTTATTATTGGGAAAGTTATTTTTTTAGTTAGATATATTTTTTAATAGGATGTAAGAAATTTGAGGGATGGTTAGTGGTTTGAGATAATCTAGGTAGTTAGAACAAATATCTTATATTAGTGAGAATAGTTAAAAGATTTAAAATAGGTATCTCTATATTATCTTGTTTTTGACCCTTAAACTCCTCTATGCATTATAGATTAAATCTTAATAGTAGTATTAGAGCAGGTATCCATTGACCTCTATATACAACATTCACTTGTTTTATGCATCAAATTGGCTTAATGGATATACAATGTAGACCACATTTAAAAGACATTATAGTCCATTCACCCTAGCTTGCACCTAGTCCATTTACCATAATGTGCACTTGTCAATGAATTATAGTGCTAACCACCTGAAAACTTGTTGGCCCCACCATTCATTTGCATTTTTATTTTTTATTTACCACTCTGTTCACCTCTATTTATAATTTTCTCACCCATTTTATCTACCATTTGCATTTAGAATACACACACACACACACACACACACACACACACACACACACACACACACACACACACACACACACACACACACACACACACACACACACACACACACACACACACACACACACACACATTGTAATCTGATAAATTCTAAATCAAAGGTTTCTAGAATTTTTATGTGTCAGGCTATATAGAATAAAGATTTGAAAGAGTTTGTTTTGGATTGAGATTTCAATCTTTGTAAATATTATTCATGAAGTTTTATCTTTGAATGATATGTCTCTAGGGTGTTCACCATATGCCTCTCATCCTAGATTCATACTCCATAATATAGAACTATTTTGCATACAAGATTGTTCATAGGCATTCTAGGGCTTAACGGCCTCTACATGATGACCCTACTTAACCTTCAAAATAATTGTGATCAATCTAATTTTAAATAACCCTTGACATTTTTTGCTTCTCTAGTTCATCAACAACACTATATCTCACCTCCATGCATAGTCTTCTTGAACCAAATACATAGATCTGAGCTATCCCATGCTTTTCAGCATGCCCAAGGCTTGTAACAAGTTAAATTTTGCATCCAATATTATAAATTTCATGGTCTCTCATCTTAGTTAACCATTGATAGTCTTTGAACCCTCTTCCCTACAAAGCTAAGCACATTCGACATTGCGTCTTACCTAGGGAAAATTTTAGTGGTGAATACTCATTAATTGATGAATATTCAATTTTGGGAAATTGAAATTTGGTGATTTTTTAGGGTGTAACATATGACCCTTTCAGCTAAAATTCTAGGATGTTATTTTTTTAGGGGTCAACTCACCAACCATTTATAATATTTATGTGGTTATCCATGTAATTCACCAAACACACACACACACACACACACACACACACACACACACACACACACACACACACACACACACACACACACACACACACACACATTAGTTGAGGTCACAAACTTACCACTGAAGTATCTTTCTTTACCAAATTGCAAAATTTTTGAGACTTGAGCCTTTTAGCCACACTCTATCACTTAACTAGTTTAAGCAACCTAACCTCCACTAGCATTATGTCCTACAATGCAAACTAGCTAATAGGTGACATTGTGTCATGTGGTATAACTATGTCATGTGATGACACTATTTCATGTGGTGGAAAAGTGTCATGTGGTGAAATGATATTACACAATAACAAAGTGTTGTGTATCAGCATGATTTATCATGACTACAATGTGTCATGTGATGGCATAATGTTGCATGATAGCATAGTGCCACATGATGACACAGTGTCATGTGATGGCATTCTACACATGGTGGCACCATGATGTGTGTTGACAACCTAACACCCAACAACACCACACTAAGTGATGATAACTAGTCACCCAATGGAACTCTATTAAGTGATGGTAACCAAACACCTAGTGGTACTCTATCAGGTGAAGGTAACCTATCACCTGATGTCAATGTGTTACATGAAACTAACCTATCACTTGATGTCAATGTGTTGTGCAAAACAAACCTACTGTGTGATAGCATTTACCCACTTGACAAAAAAGTTGTGGCCTCAAGTGGTTATAACAAGGGTAAAGTACCACAACAAATACCAAAAAAATATAACATCATGTCTTATTTCAAAAACATCAAAGAGTGCCCAAACAATAATCACTTTGAATAAAAGTAACTCTTAAACTTTTTAAAAAAATATTAGTTAGTTTTTTTCACTATAAAATATTTATAAAACCATTTTAATGCAAAAATCGATATGGATATTGACACTATTTCCATATCAAGAATTAATCCCAATAACTTCTCACCTCCTGAATCTATTAATAATGAAATACCACCCCTAGAAGACATAGCTCTAGGCACATCAGTAGAACACACTCCTTTGGGCACTTCCCAAGAGAAAGGTAGTTCTTTTTAGACAATAAATTTTGTTAAAAATTCCACTAAAAAAAGTCAACAGAGGAAGAGAAGTACATGGACAATAGGAAGCTCTTTTCAAGTTGATTGGGCTGCAAAATTTCCATATATAGAACATGTAGAATTGGAAAATAGTAATGAGCCTCTAACATAATGTAGATGCACAATTTGCAGTTGGAAACTTGAAAAAGAACACAAAATGCAACTTAAATTAGACACAATTGAGAAACATTATGAGAAATTATATATATCCGTGAAGCACCTAGATGGACAGATAAAAAGAACACATAGATGGAAAAATGTAGAAGAATGTATGCATGTGAATATGAAAATAATAATAAATGATAAAAACATCTTGTTAAGAATGGGGGAACCATCAAAGCAAAAATTGGAAAAGTTGTACAGTCCAATCTCAAGGCAAAATATGTACATTTCTCTACTATTTCATACATTTAAAAAAAGGGAAGACCCATTTCTAATTTTATAGATTACAAAAAAAAATTCAACATAATGGTTTTCTATATATTCCATAGTCACATTGGTTAGATAATAGTGCTTGAGAAATGACAAAATGTCTAGCCATTGCTGAGAAGGAACATTTGAGAGAAAGTGTTAAAAGATCACTGTTTATCTCTCTATCCATTGATGAGGTCACTGCAGTTGACAACACAACATGGGTTTGCATGCATGTGTACACCTTTGAAAAATATACAAGGCAATCTCATCTTCTAACTATCCATAAAATTTTAGAAAATTGCAATTCACAAAACATGCATAAATTGCTTGTATCCAATTTAAGAGAGAGAGTTGGGATGGATGATTATGCCATAGCTATGAAACTAGTGTGTTTTGGTGCTGATGGTGCATCATTGATGTAGGGGCATAAAACCAATCTTTGTGTTCACCTTTAAATAATAGTTTTTCTATTTATGATTCCAATGCATTACATGGCTCATAGGATGAATCTGGCATACAAAATTGTTAGCACTTTCAATAATATTGTGAAAGTGGAAGAGCTAATTCATGATCTACATGCATATATGTCTAGCTGCCCAGAAAGATTTTTGGAGTTTCATAAATTTACAATTGGGGTGAGAGATGGTAAAAAACTATTGAAAGATGTTGAAACTAGATGGATTTCCATGTATGAACTTGCGTGCAAAACTTTTAAGGAATATCCATATTTGACAGGGTTTATGTATAAATATCATAGAGAAGTTGACAAAGCAAAATATTTGTTATGTCATTTAACAGATTTAAAGCATTACTCACATTATGTGGTATTTTACCAATGTTGAAGGAAATCAACTATTTAATGAAACACGCCCAAGAGAGATCTATCTATATTATTGACTTCATAAGTTTGATAAAATGTGTATGTCAATGTTTAGATATATTATACACATCAAATGAAAGATTTCATAGCCCTATTTTTAGAAATTGGCAAATTTTGATAGATATTCAAAATCCAGAGAGTTATTTGAAATTCAATATCCATGATCATCTTTCTATCATAGTAAATGGCATTGAGATCCTAATGTACACAAACTCTAGAAGACTTGACATTGTGAGAGCTGAGCCTAAAAATGTACCTATGACTCATTTACTATATGATACTATTTTGTCTAAAACATGAATTAAATTGAGAAAAAATTCACAAACTTTAGCTGCGAAGATCAGACAATATTTTCAAAGAGATGAGTTGTTAGAGGGCATGGGAGTGGTGAATCCTATTTTTGGAATAGTGTTAACAATCAAGAATAGATCAACACATTATTTCACAAATACATGGGTACAATTTTAATGCATTTATGTAGATCTATAGATGTGAATGAAGTTTAGATTAATGGTATTTTAAATAAAAAATCAATGATGTCTCAGTCAACATAGTTTGGGATTACAATGATGGATCAATTTTAGTGTTTAATTGACTCAATAGAAAATGGTGCCATTACTTGTCTATGGATTTTTTTTTTATCCAAGTAGCATATTACAAGAAAGTATTAGTGAATATTTCAAATTATATGAACTTGTTCAAACAATGATTTTGGGATATGTGGAAGATAAGGGAGTGTTTAGTGCATTATCCTTTGTGAAGTTAAAACTTAGAAACAAATTGGATAAAAATATAGAGACTTGCTTGAGAATATATGTTTCACATTATTTTGTGGACAAGTTTCCATATGATAGAGTAGTGGAAAAATGGATTCCTCCAGTGGAAAGTATAAGCATGACTAATACTGCTACTAATATAGAGCATGGGAATACCAAGATTGAATACGACTCTGGCATGGAAGATATAAATCACGCTTACGATGAGCAAGCTTTTTTAGGATTGTTTTAACTACCTAAATTTTAATTTTATAAGTATAACAATTGCTCTTTTCTAAAAATATTTATTACTCTTTCATCTTAAAATACATTAAATTCTATAATCTATTTCATGGATCATGGATGTTACAATCAGGAATCTTATTCACTACATTAGAATTAATATTTTTTTGCTCTTATTAAAATTATATGATTTCAAAAATTAATTTATTTCCAATATATTTCATTCATTAAGTAGCAATCATAATTTTCATTAACATTCTATAGAACATTTCCTTATTGCTTTAATATAAAATGTAAACCATACAAGTCTCATGTTTAGAAAGGCACAATGCACCCCATGACACCATACAAGATTTATTATTTTTCATTTTCTTAATTGTATAGAATAGTAATTTTGAGAGCATATATATAGATATAACACATGCATAATAGTGTAATGATAATTATTCTATTGCACGTTTACATTAGAACCATTACACACATATCTAGGAAATATTTTTCCTATAGTTGGAAATTGGGTTCGCATATTTACAAATTCCACCACAATCAACGCATTCAATGCTACATAGAATAGTGTAATAATGCATTTAAATCTACAACTAGGATAAGTAGAGAGAAATATACAACTTGTAGAACATCATAGCCAAGCATTCAAATGACAAACACTATAACTACTAGAGCTGTATAACAATGCGTTCAAACCTACAACTACTAGAACAATCAAAAAATATAACCATGCATTCAATATTACAAATCTTAGAAAAATATAATTTGGTAGAATATTTACTTTACAATAGGCTATTTTTCCTATAATTTTTACAACTACTACAATATTCAAATACTACTAGTACTAGAAATATTTTCCTACATTTGGTTTTAAATATATAACTTTTAGAACATTATAGCCATGCATTCAAATGCTACAACTACTAGAATAATATAAAAATGCATTCAAAATAATATAACACTATAGCCATGCATTGAAATAACAAATATAAAACTATAATAGTATACCATATGCATTAAACACTATATCAGTAAAAAAAAATGCATCCAACACTATAACAATATAATAAATGCATTCAACACTATAACAATATAATAGTGACTTTGTTTTTTCACCATACAAGATAAAAATTAAAGTAGAAACATTTAGTATATATAAAATATTAAAATTATACAGCTAAGAGTATTTCAAACAACTGTAAAATATATTTTAATAAAACTAGTGTTTTTTAAACCAACATGGGATAAACTATTTTAAATAATATAAACTCCGAAACTATGATTTTGAAGAATATTATGTCAAACAAATCAACATTTTTCTTCTTGATAATCTCCACCACCTTGGTTGTTGTTATTGCCACCCATCAAAACCAAGTTGTCTTGACTTTCTTGTGCATTCTCTAATACCACTCCTTCCTTTAGAGATCCTCTGTAGTAACATTCATTTGAGTAAGAATCACCCTCTCCTCATTCACTTCATCTCTTGGTGAAATAATTATAAGATCTAAATCTATTTTCTACTTCAATAAAACACTTGGATCCATACCATTCTCCTTAATGATTTTCTTCAAAGTGTTATTTTATTTATTTAACAGAACCATCTTTTCCTTCACCTGAATCACATTGGAGATAATTGTGTAGGTTTTTTTCAAATGCACATTAAGAAGATTTTCTTATTGATTTAAATTTTCATAGTTTGCCTACCATAAATAGTTAATGTGGGTCACACACATACCAAGGTATTATAATAATCAAAATACATGTTATAGATACATAAAACTTACCACAAACTTATCCTTCTTAACTTGCACAATGCTAACCAAGTTGATATCTTTAGTCCATTTATTGAAATATGCTTGGGCTTCTCCATTTAAATTTTCTAACTTATTTGTCATAATATCTAAAATTATATCATTGTAAACATTGTCAATAGAGATCAATCCAGATTGAGCTTTTTGGAACAAAACATCAATCTTTGATGGTTCATTTTGAACAAGAAAGAATAAATTCATTCTTTGGTCATGGTTGTGATAACAAGCATTTATTTCTTTGATAAGGATCTTTTCCTATATCTCCCATTATTTAAAATCATTAAATCCTTCAATCACACCATTTGTTAGATTAGTAAGCAGATTTTTTGAAACTAGATTATCCAAAGAAAAATTAGTAAGTGAATCTTCAAAAACATTTAAATTATCAATGTGGGGTGGAAATGAAGTCACTGGAGAAGAGGTAGCCGTAGGAGGCACTTGTGAAGGAACATTATAAAATTGAATAAATTCATGTGTATTGAATCTGCCAATAGCCAGGGGCCTGCTTTCAATGCCAAGAAACTATTCATCAAGATCAATCTACTACAAACAGGTAAGACCATATCCACTTGAAATACCACCAATAGAGAAAGTTGGGAAATTGGAAATTTACAAAATTCTTCTACTTTGTGCAAGGAGGGTGATGTTCTTTCCTCTTATATGAATCTAGTTTGGTGGTAGGGGTGGTGGCATACTTTTTAGTCTCCTAACAGATGTTGGGTGCACTACAAAAAAAAATTTAAAATGGTAAATTCAAAAAAAAAAAAAAACTAATGCAAGTTTAAATTAAAACTTTTAATGTTATTACCTAGTGGCATGACTACCTCATCCAATCTGACTGTCTTTGTTGGAGTTATCTTTTCTCCTATGGTTGGGGGATTTTGTGCTTATCTTCTTATTGTGCTTGCAGGTGGTAGAGAGACAATAGTCATTTGAACTGTAAAACACGTAAATGATCCGTTATTTAACTAGGAAACTCTTAACAAACTTGAAATAAAAAAGAAAGTTTTAATGGAAAACATTGATCATGTTGAACAGAAGAATCCTTGATGGCAACATTTTGAGAGTCAATTGAAAAAAAAAACCAATATGAATATTATTTTTTTCCATTGAAATACAAGAAAAATAGATTACATGAATTTTGGGGGAACCTAGAAGTAGAGATGAAACATAATCAATTCTTGGGCGTTTCATAATTCAAAATTAATTTAAAAAAGACTCCATGGATTGAGTATTATCAGAGTCCTTTGGAGCATGCTGACCTCTATTTTATGTGTGTTTTCTTATGTCATAAAGATGCACCTGCACCTATAACAAACAACAGACTAAAAAACGTAATTTTTTTGAAAATATAAAAAAACTAAAAAATGAGACTCGGTGAAACCAAACTTATCTCCTATTATTTGATTGAAAAAGCATTAGCATCCATTTTTTGATGAAGATTAGTGGGAATTGGAGTATTCTAGATTTCATATAAGGCCTCAAAGTACAAGCTTAGAATGTAGTTGGAAGATGAAATGGTGCAAGTGTCCTTTGAGAATTCTAAATTTAACTCAGCCTTAATCCTTATGGATATTAATATGAACCAATCACATCTAACACTTGAGAGAGAACAAATAATTTAATAAATCACCCAAAATGGAATGTTTGATGGTCTTCCCTGTAAAACAATTCTTTCTTGAAAGAAAAGGAAAATAGATTCGAGAAATGGATTGATGATTTTCTCCATAGGGATCCCCCTTCAATTTCATGAATCTATAATGAAAACCAAAAAATAGAACATGCAATTTAATTAGGATACCGAACTATATATAAGAAACTATTCAGTTATATTTAGGAAATGAATTAATAAATTTAACACTCACTCAATGGGTCAAAGTACACTTTTTAGAATGACTCCAAATAAATCTTATCTTTAGACAAGAAAACCTTTGTGCTCATAGGTCTTGCATTAAAATGTATAAGAGCCATTAAATTATGGATATCCAATGGAGATGTGCCAAAGGATATTGTTTTGTTGTTAAACTAGATATAGAAATGACCATCTCTATGGTTAAAATAACTAACCAGATATTTTAGAAGGTTATTGTTGATAGTTAAATCATACTAAGGCATCTTCTTAAGCCCTCTAAACCCACATTGATCAATCCATTCAATAAAGGATTTTGGCTGCTCCAACATCTGTAGGAAATCTAGACATAAAGGATTTTTGAAAACATAATTGCACACCCACAGTGATTGACTTCACATTTCTATGGATGTGGAAGTCATTTTAACCCTATAAAAAGTGAAAGGGAAGTAGGTAGGTTGACTTGGAAGTTGGAAGTAGTTAGGTAAAGTTGACAAAACTTAAGTTGACTAGTTAGGATGAGAATTTTTATAAGCAAAGTCTGAAATAAGTTCACTATAGAGGTATTTATAAGCAAGGAGGGGAATCAGAGTAGCCAGTTGGCATTATCGGTGACTATTGCATCATTTTTGTATGGTAGTGAAGTGCCACATGATAGCAACATGCCACACGGTAACTATCTAGAGTGTGGCGCCATTTAGCCATGCAATAGTATTATGATGAGTGGCAACATAGTGTTGTATGCCAGTTTACTGTCACTCAATAGCATACTATCATGTGTTAGTAAAAAATTGAATGTTTTACTATTGGCACATGATAAAGTGATATCGTGTGATAGTATGGCACCACATGATAAAATACTTCTATGGGGACCAACACTACCGAGTGACACAAAGATATCACATGACATAATGCTATTATGTGACAGCATAATGTCATGTGATAGCATTGTGTCATATGGAGATAATGTATCACTCGATACATTATTGTCACATAACATAAAACTACCACACGAAAAAATTCTATTGTGCAACACAATGTTATCATGTGACATAATGCTATCACATAACACAATGTTGTCGTGTGACACAATACTGTGGCATGACAAAATACTTTTACATGACCCAATGTTGTCATGCACCCCAATGTTGTCACATGATAGAAAGACAAGGTGATTTTCTACCTGCTCTACTTATCCTAATTCACCAATGGAGTAAATTTGATTTGCCTACCCAAACCTGGGGGGTTTCCATCATGGCCTCTTAACGTGAACCCTGCTCTTACCCTTTGACGCTTTTGCTAGAAGTTTTAGTTTTTTTACTTTGAAATTTAGAGTTTTCTTTTTATGTTTTTAAATTTTTATTTTAGGATTATAAATTTAGTTTTTAGAGTTTATATTTATTATCTTATTTGAGGTATTGATTTTTAATAAGTGATTTTGCCTAAAGATTCATGGTTTTATTTTTAACCCTGGTTTTAAGTTTTTTAAGTTTAAGATTCATGGTATTTATTTAGTTTTATGTCTTTATGTTTAGATTTTTTTGATCACTATTTTAGTTTAGTTTTTATTTTATTTTATTTTAAAACTTGATTAGTGTTTTATTATTTAATAAGTTTTGAGTTTTATGTGGTTCAATTTTTATTAACAGTATTTTCTATGGATTTTATTATTTTGATCATGTTTTAATAATTCTTATTATTGATGCACTTAAATGTATTAGTAGGTTCATATAGTTTTTAAGAAACACTTCTCATTTCTAGATCTGAAGAATCCATTACATGAGTTGCTAGTTGTGATCTTTTCAAGATTTATGGTGGAGTAGTGGCCAAGCTAAATGATTGTCTCAAAAATTTATATTTGTTGGTGGTTGGGAGCCATCGTGGTCCTAAATCTTTGTAAAGATGAAAGTAATCTAAAATAAATCTAGTGAATGATGGCCAAACCCTAAAGTATAAACTCTAACCTAACATGGATATTCATAATGATAAGCTAACTAAAATGATTTGGTCAAAAAAGGAGAAAAAAGGGTAAGGTAGAAAATAAAGATGTTGTTGGTCTTTATTTTAGACATTATGACAAAGTTCAAAGTTCATCTAAATAACATTTAACCAGTATATGCCATGAAGTAGCATAAGATCAAATCACACCATACATTAGGAAAACATCTAAGGATAGCATGAAAAGATGCAAATAAGAACCAAATTTACTTTAGAGATTTCACCTCTGCAAGCAAACAATATTAGCTCAAATGCAAGAAGAGTAAAGAAAGTGAAACAAACCTAAGAACATTCAAATAATCTAGCATTAACATAAATTAACAACTCTACATTCAAAAATACACATCCAAAATCTAGAAGAACCATTCATATCTAAAACTTAAACTAAACAACTGAGATAACAACCATGATAGAAAACACATAGACAAATATTTGACAAACTTTGCAAAAATCCTTATTTGTACTACTTGCTCCAAAGTTTACAAAGTGATTTTAGCTCTAAAAACCTCCCCCCTTTTTATTATTGAAAATACTCTTTTTATATAATGCCAAGAAGTATGTCAGTTAGTCATATCCAATTACAAAAGTACATGTGTTAGGACAGTTGTCCTTTTTGCAATTGTTCTAGAATACACTAGACTTTCCCTAATGGACTGATATATAGGCATTGTGTTTTAAAAGATGTACATGCCTTAACAAAAAAATATTATATTTAAAAAATATACAGTGTTAAGCTACAAAAATAATATTTATAAGTCAACTAATCTAACTTTGAGAACCCTCTATTGTAATAATGTCTCTCCAATAAGATATTCATTCTGTAATGTTGCTCCTCAATTAGCTCAAGGTCAACAATTGGTTTCATGAAGAGATCCTTTATTTGACATGCTAATCTCTTATGGTTGTTATCTTCCCTTCTTAAGGCCTTTTTGATTTTTATGGATTTGCTAATATTTTCCTTTATGATTATAATCATATCCATGATCCTATTATTATCAAAAATAGTCTTACCTATGCTTTGGTTCCTTATCCCTTACATAAACTAGGATGTTCTTTGCTTGAATTGATCATCTGTAATTAAACCAATTGCACTAGTTGTGGTGAGATCCTTGACTAAGATTCCCAATGTGTGCATTACTCTATCCTTTAATTATTTTAAATCATTTAAAAGATCTCCCATCTCCTAGGACCATTTGCTCACATTTTCCCTTGAAACCCTTTTTTGAGTTGTCATTACCAGAAATTATATTAAATTTGTCACTATTTGACTATAATTAGGATTTTACATCAAATTCTCTTGTACAGATGATAATTTAATCTTCTTTGACTCAATGATAATGCTCATAGGGTCTAATTAGGGTTTTCGTGCTTGCTAAGGTTTTTTTAAAGATTTCCTTAGAGCTTTAATGGTGGTATCTTGTCAAACTCATATGAACTTCATGCTTCATACTTTATTTAGATCACCTATTTATACCTTTGCGTTGCCATGAATCTTAAAATCTTTTTAACTGACAATTCTAGATTATATGGCTCCACCATGACATTTCCATGGCATTATATTTATCAATATTAAAAAAAGTGACCATTGCCCTTTGAAAATCCTTCTTTCATTTTACACTATCTGATTATCCTTGCATAGATCACCATGGACCATTGATTTCAATTTGAGGGATCAAACATGATTGGGTACCCACTATTATTTCTTTGTTGAAAAGTCTACTTTGATCACACATCATTGGATCATCTTCATCTGATCAAATGCATGTCATTGATCTAATGTATAATTCTTGATCTTTAACCTGGGGGCTGGGGCTTGAAAATTCAACTTTTATCATGCACCATTAGATCCTCTAGGTATGAATCAATACACTATATTAATCTTTTGATAAGTTTTCAAGCTTTAATTTATGTCTCGTGGTTACACCACTTGTCATTTCTACATTCACCTTGAGCTTTGTTAAAATGTCAACATTGATTTCACACTGTTAAATCATTTTCATCTGGATTAATGTGCTCCATTGGATATTGATCTGAGGGTGGATCACCATTGGCTACTCAATATTATTTCATCAAAATTTTGGCACTTATCACATTCTCGCTTGTTTAGAAATCTATTAAAATTTTGACCTATTGTGCACTATTAGATCAATTTTATCCAATCAAATGCAAACCGTTGATCCTAAGGATAAGAAAGATATTTAAGTTAGGCTTGGGAATTTTAGGATATAATAAATGGGTCCCTGCAAATAATAAAAGACCTAGATTAATGTCTTAGGACTAAAATTTTTATTGTGTTAATAAACACAATAGAAGATTTAGGATAAGGATTTTAAGCTAAGTTTATAACAAAGGGATCATGTGTTATTTAAATCATGATAGTAGATAAAAGGGATTGAGGGATAATTGATATAAAGGGGACTGAGTATGAATTTTTAGACTAAGGTTTGGTCATGTTAATAAACATGATTAGGACTTAGTATAAAAATTAAACTAAGTCTTGATCAAAATTAAAGTGTTCTTACGTAAATTACTCCCACACAAATTTGAATTCAATTCAAAGGGCATGAGCTAGGATAATTGGTATTAAGGTTTTAAGCTAATCAGACATGAATTCAACTTGATTTTTCATAGACCAAAGGATAGTAAAAGATCAAATTATTATTAAATCATAAAACCTAGACATTGCTCATTCCAAATGGACCTCATTAGACCTACAACTAAAAAACACAAAGATCCAATGTTAGTAAATTTAGACAAGGGCAAACTAGAATCATGTATAAATGTGCTAACCAAACTAGGTGTGGATGATTTTCAAGTAAATACATTATGTAAATGTACTAATGACACTTTGATCATGTGAATTTTTAATTTTAAGTTACAAAATTTGTACAATTTAACACAAGGGTCCCCATTTTTTAAGAATAGGGGTATGTTGACCTTAATAAATGATGACTTATGTGGGAAACATAGCAATATGTTAGAATCTAGAGACTCTATTTTAGACTATTAACTAGGCTACTTATTCCACATGATCAAATACCAATTTTAAGACAAATTCATGATTAAAACAAGTATTACATATGTAGAATTAGGACTAAACATCAAAACTCAGCCACACTATGTGTGTGCTTTGGTTCCACTTATTATTTGACATGGGATTTAGGGAACAACTTGCAGATTCATGACTATGACCATTAACATTGACTTACAACATATTTAGATGTTCACCAAGAGCCATTCTTTGTATAGGGAAGGCTTGTACATTGATCTACTATTAGCTAGGCATTCATGACCCTAAAAAATATGCTTTTAGTTCCACTCAAGGCCTTACTCCACTACCAATTAGACGTCCATAGCCCCAGTGGAGATTACCAGAACCACCTCTGCTTAGAAAGCTCTTAAATTTTTTAATAAAGCTCTTATTTTGTATTTTTCAAATTATTTTTTGAATCTCTAGCAAAGGTTTGGAACCAGGTTAGCTAGGTTTTAATATTTGGTCATGTGTTTGATCTCCATATAATCATCCTTAGTTGCAAGCTTTATCCCAGACAATAATGTTTATTAAGTGCAAACATGACTATATCCTAATAATTCAAGATTTTATCCCACATATGTAATCCTTCTTAAAACCAAGGTTTGATCACAACAATCCTTAAAATCCCAAGGAAAAATTATCCTAACTGTTAGTCTTTACTAGGTTCTCCAAACTATAAAATTAAGCTCATATTCCAACAATCCATGATCAACCAATGTTGAGAAGTCATACCTACATTTATGAACTATGAAATTCTTGAGTAATTAAGTTAAATTTGAGCTGAGGGATGTCTAAAATAACTTATTTAGAATCAAGGAACAAATCAAATAATGTAAACACACAAATCAAAACAAACAACAAGCTTACTATAATGCAAATAAAAATTGCAACAATACTTTTTATAATGCACTCCTCAATCTACACATGAAGTGGGAATGTACTATTAATCCTTACACAAAAACTCTCCAAGTCATCCCAAAAATATCCTTCATCATGATCAATAGAAATGATATGATATTCATTTGGAATCTTACCATTTGAACATGTAAATCACATATTTTTGACCTTTTGATGGAGTCATATGAAATTTCTTGATCTGTTGTATTTGCTTCATCTTCTATGTATAATGGGATCAATTCTACCTAATTGAATCCCACCTCATCTTGATTTGGGATCTTAATAATGACATTGTTGTCTTGGAATACCTCAATTTCTACCAATAAATCCTAAATTAATTACTACCAATGATCATCTTCTTTAGGGATATTATCAATTTCAGCATTGACCTCACATGAATTATCCTCTCAACTATCTTCTGAAGAGAGCTCAGCTTGTATCTGATCTTGTTCATGGGGTTGCTCATCTTTAATGACTATTCCTTCTTCTAGAGAATCTTTAGGTTTAATTTTTTCTTTGAATGGAAAATTAAAAGCTTATACCATGAAGGATATAGATGTCCTTACAAAGCTAGATGTACCTACAACATTGTCTTGATTAAGCATACTTTTAGATGTATCCTTTTCATTTTGTTATGCTTCAAAGACATGACAATGATCAACTAGACCCATATCACAAAGATTCATTTCATGTATGTCCTCAGATGGCCTATTGTTATAGTTTTCATTTCTATTTTGAAACCTAGATGTAGGTCTATTTTGATTTGCATTAGAAATGACATTTAGCATAGGAAAATTAAGATTGAAATTTAGAATGGCATATGCCATTTGACCCTAGGGTTGTATTTGGTCATTAATTACCATAGCTTCAACATATGCTAAAACTAAGGTATTAATTACTCTGATAAATCTTTTCAAAAATATATGAGTCAATGGATTTAAAGCATCCTTATAAATCTCTAAAACTAAAGCCTCAATAGGTTTATAAGGAGCTATAGTTCTATTACGCATCTTTTGAAATCTAGCATTACAAGCTCTAATGGTTTTATTTGAATACTTTTTCATAGTAATGGATTATTGATAAAGGACATATGTAATGATCATATTTCTAAATTGATCATTGAAATAATTATTAAAATCATTTCAACTAAAAATGAAATCTTCAGGAAGGTTAAGAAACCAATCATATGCCTTCTCTCTATGAGTAAAAGGAAAAAATATATAGGCAACATCTTTATGAACAACATTTAACAATCCTAAAGCAACTTTAAAGAACTTGATGTGCTCTTCATCAGTAACAACACTTGTAGGACTAAAAGAAGGCAAATAACTTTCAAGGTTTCAAGGTAAATCATGTCGTAACTAGGAAAGTTGATACAAGTTCCACCTATACCATGTCATACCTTGATGAAGACCTTATTTTTGGTAGTTCCAACTCCAAAATCTATTCACAATACAAAATAGAAACCAAATATTTGAAAATAAAAATGGATCTTTAAATCTTTGCAAACATTTCATATAAATCTTCAAAGAATAATGATATTTGGCTAAATAAGCACAAAGACTAATCTAAACCCATTAAGATCAATGATATTTACACAAATATGCTTACAGAAACACAAATATGCAAAGAATACATCAATCTTTGAACATAATTCACTAAAATTAGCAAATATACTTCAAATTCATAGAGCTTTTGCCTAGGCCCTCCTTCTAATGCCAATTTCTCCCTGTTAACGCACCTAAATGTATTAACAGTTTAATTTAGTGTTTAAGAAACAATTCTCATTTATGAATCTGAAGAATCCATTACATGAGTTGTTGGTTGTGATCTTCTTGAGATCTATGGTGGAGTAGTGGCCAAGCTAAATAACTATTTAACAAATTTATATTTGTTGGTGGTTGGGAGCCACCTTGGTCCTAAATTTTTTTAAAGATGAAATTAATTTGAACTAAATCTTGTGAATGATGCCCAGAACCTAAAGTATAAACCTTAACCTAACATGGATATTCATATTGACAAGCTAAACTAAAGTGATCTAGTCAAAAAAAGAACAAAAAGAAGGGTAAGGCAAAAATGAAAAATGTTGTTTGTCTTTATTTCAGACATTATGACAAAGTTTAAAGTTCATATGAATATGCATTTAACCAATATATGTCAAAAATTATCATAATATTAAATCACACCATACATCAAGCAAACATCTAAGGATAGAAAGAAAAGAAGCAAATAAGAACCAAATTTACTTTAAATATTTCACCTCTACAAGAAAAAAGCATCAGTCCAAATGCAAGAAGAGTAAAGAAAGTGTAGCAAACCCAAGAACATTCAACTAATCTAGAATTAGCATAAATTAGCAACTCTGCATTAAAAGATACACATCCAAAATCCATAAGAGCCATTCAGATCTGAAACTTAAACCAAGCAACTAAGGCAACAACCATGATAGCAAACACATAGATAAATATTGAATAAAGTTTACAAAATTCCTTACTTATACTATTTGCTCCAAGTTTACAAAGTAATTTTGGCTCTAAAAAACTCCTACCCCCTTTTTTACAATTGATAATACTCCTTTTATAGAATGCTAGGAAGTATGTCAGTCAATCATATCCAATTACAAAAAGTATAAGTGTTAGGACAGATGCCCTTTCTACAAATGTTCTAAAATAAACTAGACTTTCTCTAATGGACTGATATATAGGCAATGTATATTACAATATGTGCATGCCTTCAAAAAATAATATTCTATTTAATATATATATAACCTTAAGCTATAAAAATAATATTCCCAATTCAACTAATATAACTTTGAGAACCTTCTATTACAGTCATGTCTCTCCAATAGAATCTTGATTTTGTAATGTTGCTCTTTCATTAGCTCAAGGTCGATAATTGGTTTATAAAGAGATCCTTTATTTGACCTACTAAGCTCTTATGGTATTTATTTTCCCTTCTTAATGCCTTTTTGATGTTTTTGGCTTCACTAATCTTTTCCTTTATGGTTAGAATCATATCCATGATCTTATTATTATCAGTAACAATCTTACCTATGATTTGGTTCCTTACCCCTTGCATAAATTGAGATGCTCTTTACTTGAATTCATCATCTATAATTAGACCAATTGGACTGGTTATGGTGGGATCCTTGACTAAGCTTCCCAATGTGTGCACTACTCTATCCTCTAATTGTTTGATATCATTTGAAATATCTCCCATCTCCTAGGACCACTTGCTGGCATCTTCCCTTGAAACACTTTTTTAAGCTATCATTGCTATAAATTCTATTAAATTGCTCACTAGTGGACTATAATTCAGCTTTTGAGTCAAATTCTCTTGCACAAATGATAATTCAATCTTCCTTGGCTCAATTATAATGTTCATAGGGTCTAATTAGGGTTCTCATACTTACTAAGGTTTTTTTGAAGGTTTCCTTAGAGCTTTAATGGTGACATCTTGTCAAAATCATATGAATTTCATGCCTCAAATTTTATTTAGATCACTTGTTTATACCTTTGCCTTGTTTTGAATCTACAAAATCTCTTGAACTAATTGGTCTACCTTATGTGGCTCTACTGTGGCATCTCTATGGTATTATGTTCATCAATATTTTAAAAAGTGACCATTTCCCTTTGAAAATCTTTCTTTCATTTCAAACCATTTGATTATCCTTGCACAGATCACTGTGGATTGTTGATCTTAATCTAAGGGATCAAACATGATTGGATGCCTACTATTCATGTTTTATTAAAAATTCTACTTTAATCACACATCATTGGATTATCTTCATCCAATTAAACGTGTGTCATTGATCTAGTGTATGATGCTCGATCTTTAACGTAGGGGTTGGGGCTTGTAAAGTCAACTTTGATCACACACCATTAGATCCTCTAGGTACAAATCAATGTGCTCTATTGAGCTTCTAATAAGTGCCTGATCTTTACTTTGTGTCATATGGTTATACTACTTATCATTTCTGCATTCACATTGAGCTTTGTTGAAATGTCAACATTGATTTTGCACCATTATATCATCTTCATATGGATCAATGCACTCCATTGGATCTCAATCTAAGGGGTAGATCTCTATTGGTTGCTTAATGTTCTTTCATTAAAATTGTGACACTTGTCACCTTCTCACTTGTTCAAGACTCTATTGAAGTTTTGACCTATTACGCACTGTTAGGTCAATTTTGTCTGAGCAAATGTGGACTATTGATCTTATGGACAAGAAAGATATTTAAGTCAATCGTAGAAATTTTAGGATATAATAAATGGGGCACCATAAATAATAAAATACATAGCTTAAAGTCCTAGGACTAAAGTTTTTATTGTGTTGATAAATACAATAGAAGCTTTAGGATAAAGCTTTTTAAGCTAACTTTATAACAAAGGGATTATGCGTTAGTTAGATCATGCTAGTAGATAAAAAGGACTAAGGGCCATGGAATATAAAGGGGACTGAGTATGAATTTTTAAACTAAGATTTTGTAGTGTTAATAAACATGATTAAGCCTTGGTATTAAAATTTAACTAACTCTTGAGCAAAATTAAAGTGTTCCCATGTAAATTTCTCCCACGTAAATTTGAATTCAATTCAGAGGGCATGAGCTAAGGTAATTGGAATTAGGGTTTTAAGCTTATTAGACATGAATTCAACTTGGTTTTAAACATACCAAAGGCTAGTAAAAGATCAAACTATTATTAAATCATAAAACCTAGACATTGCTCATTTCAAATGGACCTCATTATACCTACAATTGGAAAACATAGAGATCTAATGTTAGAAAATTTAGATGAGGGCAAACCAAAATCATGTATAAATATGCTAACCAAACCAAGTGTGGATGATTTTTAAATAATGATACAGTGTAAATGTGCTAGTGACACTCTGATGAAGTGAATTTTTAATTCTAAGTTACAAAGTTTACACAATTTAACACAAGGGTCCCCATTTTTAAGGAATAGGGGTATGTTGACGTCAACACTTGTTATATTAGTTTTTTAAGTTTAAGGTTATATTTGTAGTTTGTGTTTTAATTTATTAGGTTTAGTTATTTTTATTTTATTTTAATGCTTTTAGGTTGGATTTGGTATATCAATGAGTCATTTTAGTGAGTCACATTGGTTGATTAAAATGCAATCTAGCATTAGTTGTTAAGATTTAGTGGATTTTATTATAGAGTTTTCTATTAAGTGAGTATTTTTTTGTCAATTTATTTGTGTGTAGAGTTATTGTTTTTAAGTCTCTACATACATCATTTTCTTTTGTCAAAAACAAGAAGTGTCAAGTCATATTTTAGTATAATTGTTTTGATTTTCAAATAAGCATATATTCAAAAGGTATTTTGTAATAATTTCCTCTCATGAGTAACTTTTGTAAATTTTGTATTGAATGCATTTTTAGATGAACTCGACATCTGCTTTATGAGAGGGCACTATAGTGATGTGTAGTTGTCCATTCTTTCCCTGGATGTAAACACTAAGAGAGGAAATGTTAATATTTAGTATTTACATGGTGATAAATAACTATTTACTATTAATTGTTAGTTATCATATGGTGAATATGGTAAAGTTATTATTGGACAAGATAGTTTGTTAGCTAGATATATTGTTAATAGCAAACAATATATCTCATGTTATTATTAGCCTAGATGGTTGATAGGATGTGAGATATTCAAGAGATGGTTAGTGCTTAGAGAGAATCTAGGTAGTTAGAACAACCATCTTAGACTAGTGAAAATGGTTAAAGGAGTTAGAATAGCTAGCTCTATATATTTGTAATATCTTGTTTAATAAAATTGATTATATTGTTGAGTTTGACCCCTAAGTTGTGTTGTGTGCATTTTGAGCCTTCGAATAAGCATTATTTTTGACCTCTTCAATCAATTAAATGAAGCAATTATTCAACTCTTAATATTTCACTAAAGCTAATATGGATTATTTAACTAATCAAATTGAATTAAATAGCTAAGTATAAATTCCATAATAATTTCCCAGCTTTCTAATTTGTTAAATCCAAAACTCAACAAAGATTAAAATTTATGACATCATCATGACATCACCCAAAAAGTGTGCAAGCACTATTATGAATGTATAAAATATCAACACAAATACAAAATTTGGAACCTTGCCTCATTAATACAATCTCTTTCCAAAATATTTATGGCACTAATCACTCCAAATTAAATTAGATTATGGCCACACATCTCGAGGGCGACCCCTTTAGGTATAACAACTTTTTTATGTAGACTTATAATATAAAAATCCCTATAAAATCTTCAATCACTCCTCACATTGATCAAACAAAACCACTTGTAAACAAGGGGAGATGTTACCGGAATTCACTTGCAATATTATTGAAGACTTATAGTTATACAATCTGAGCACAAACAAACCTAAATCAAGCTTGGAAGGAATGTCCATAAATAAGGTATAATCATTTTGATTGTATTTTCTATTTATTCTTTGCTTCTATGTCGTGCTAGATCTAAGGGATTGTCCCTGAGGTGTTCTCTTTATTCACTTTATTTTTTTTAATGAGCTATCAAAAAAACTAACACCTCTTAGAATCGTAATCTACACTTACACTTTTTAATCATAATATATGGATTTTTTTTTGAAATCTATATGATATGATTGAAAAATGTTTGGGTAAAATGTAAAAAAATTAAAAATTACAAAATAAGTATTTATAAATAATTATATAAATATATATTATTTTTTAATGTTTTCTTTAAAAAAAATGAATAATTTTGAATAAATAATAATCATATTTTTTCCCTTGAATTATAAAAAAAAAACTATTTTGAATATAGATTTTAAAAATAAATGAGAATATTTTTTCATGAAATATAATGCATAACAATCATTTCTCACTATTCAAAATAAATTAAAATTTTCCACTATTCAAAATAAATTTTGCTTATCATTACATGCTCCTGCTCTTATAAAGAGGGAGAGGACTCGACTCTACATATATTAAATATTTTAGATATTATTTATATAACATTTAAGATATAGATATTATTTATATAACATTTAAAATATAAAAAAATCAATTTTTTATATATTGATAATTGATTCTATTTTTAAATTTCCGGAAACCTACAAAAACTCATAAGAAACAATACCACAAAAAGAATCGAAAAATCATTTATTATACAAATTGGAAATGGGAGATGCCCATTCTCAGAAGATCCATTGAATATGGAAATGAACAAAATTTAGTGTATCATTCAGTGTCAAATATGTCACCATTAAGATGTCTTATTGATTTATATATTAGATATTCATTGTCTTCTAACCACTTAAGTCATTTTCATTGTCGGTTATTGAAAACCTACAATTTAAGGGAGAGGAACCACTTATTAGGCAATGTAAGTGAATAAATGTATAAATGTAACATAATATTTAATAATATAATTTAGTAAATTATTAAAAAAATTATATTATTAATTTTATATTTTAATTATATAGAAAGATTATTTTAAGTATTTAAAATATTAAATTTTAAATACAAAAATAAATTAATATGAATTATTATTTAAAAATTAAGTTATAAATTTTGTGTTTACTTATATTATCATTTGATTAATTAATTATTTGATTTGATTTATTATGATAAATATATTTTATTAAAATTTTAATTATAATAATAACACATCTTTATTTAAATAATTAATAATATTTTATTTTACAAATACCTTTCCAAATATTAATTAAATCTTTCCTTTATTAATTAATAAATATTTTAAATTTTCTAATAGTTATTTACTATTTATTAAGTACGAATACACATTTTCATATCATATAAATCTGAAGAACTTGACTTGATCATATATTTATTTAAATAATTAACACTTATTAAATTAAGCCTTACAATAATATATATTTATGATTTTAGATTTTCTAAGAATAACTTTGAAATATAAATATCTTCTTTGAGTGTTTTTATGGTCACCATTACTTCTCAATGAATTGTAACCCATATTAACACCGGTGTCTCAATCAGTGAAAAAAAAGGGTACACATAGTTTTGTATTTTTCCGAGACAAAAACATAGGTAGAATAGGTATGCATAGTTTTGTGTTTGAAAATTGAAGTTATTGTATTTACTTCTCTTCCACCTTTTAATAACATAATAAAACTGTGTCCGATTTTTATATCTTAATTAGATATTCAATTATAATTGTTTTAAGATAAGTTTATTTTTATGTTTATGTTTACAAATTACGATTTTATATTTTAATATTAAGATATTGTACATTTTAAAAAATTAAATTTTTTATTTTTTATGAGGAAATATATCAATTCCATTAATAAATGTGTATTTTTACTATTTTATTTTATGTATAATACAATTTTAGATATATATATATATATATATATATATATATATGAAGTTGTTTAGCTTACAAAATATGTATTAAAAATTAAATATTATTAAATATATAGACTCAAGATTATAAAGTTTGAAGTTAAATTAATTTAGAATACCATAAAAATTAAAGTTAGATTTAAGTAGGAAAAATTAATAGAATGAATCTCATTCAATTTTAAGATCAAGCTAAAGAATGCCATGCACAGGGTAATGACACTTATAAAAATTAATTCAAAAAGAATTAATGTATTTATTCTCTAATCAAAAATTTAAAATAAAAACAAAAAAATATGAAATTCACAATATAAATTAAAACATATAAAATTTATTTTTTGATAAAATTCAAAATTATTCGTATAAATAATTTTTAAGGTTATCTTATGTAATAAACATATCCCATTTTAATTTTAAATTTTATTAGTATTATTTTAAAAATATTTAATAAAAGTATGTGAACATTTTCGTAATTATTTTAAATTTTAAAGTCAATTTTAACATGCAAATTTCAAAATATTTATTTATAATTAATATAAATGAATTTTATTTTTTACATAAATTTTCATGTTAAAATTTCATATGTCAAATTTCTTATGTGATATTTTGACATTATATGTTGCTTTGGATTGATATAAAGCAGCACGAGTCAAAATTTATATAGATTCTTATTGTTCCTTAAACTTGTCCATCCAATGTTTTTAGTCCGATAATGACAGAAATTTCATTCAGTTGAAATTTGGGTTGAGTAGAAAAGGGGTCAAACATTTGAATCAGTTCAAATTTGAGTTGAGTAGAAAAACGGTCTAAAAGTGAAGAGTTTATGTGAAGTTTTAAGTAAAGTAATTTGATAAATTATTTTAAAGGTAAAAGTGTGATTTCACGCTACATGCATTTAGGAGGTCAGGATTGCCTAATATTGAGGGCTTATAAGATGCATAAATATGGTTAGTATTATAGATTACACTTTCACACCATCCACATTCATATGGTCGGGCCCAACCAACCCCACAACCCCACAAATTTAGTGGATATGAAGCTGTGTCTAGGGTCACCATAGATGTGACATATTGTTCATCACATATAGGGGGTTGGGTAGGTCTAGATGCATGGACACGTATTGCACGAGTACATGCGAAGGATTTGTGATCAAAGCACACTAAATTTCTCCACAAAATTATATATAAAGACCATGTGACTCATTTTTGTCATAATTTATGCTCTGATCATATGTGCTTAAAGATATTTGATTAGCTCTCACTTCTTCCTATGAAAAACTTTTTTTTTGAAAATATAGTCAAAATCTTTAGGTTTCTAAGTTCTCTATAGTGGTAAAGTTTTTGGAAAACTTCGTGTATCTTCCTAATACTTTTTAGCTAGAAGGATATTTGTAGTCCTTCAACTAATTCAAAGTTTTGAATATTCACCATCTTCACTTAGCAAACAATTCAAAGAGACATAATGTGTTTTCATGACCATTGTAGTGTAATATTTTCAACCACATCAACATTCTATGCCTCATGATTTGTGTGTAAATTTACAAGTTCTCATTCAAGCAACCCTCTAGGGTGTCAAAACAATGAAGATGAAGTATAAGGGTTTTCAGCCTATACTAGTTGTTGAGAGTGATATTCTAAAGATCGTTTATTCCCAAATCAGGCATGTGGCTCTAGAAGAGTTCAACATGAGGGTCAATGCTGGAAATCCAGATTCCATGATTTTCCACCTTTTATAAAGTAGTTTACTTAAGGTATCTAGTTTTAATGTTTTAGTACAATCTTCATATTTGAAGTTCATATGTGCCTAAGATTATGAAATGAAAACTAGAGAGATAAAAAAAGTAGTGGTTCTCTAATGGTTAAATTGGATGGTAAAATAACGGGTATGACTCAAAGGATCCTTGTTCATGAGACCTACATAAGAATGAGTATGTCAATTGGATAACACTATTGGGAAATAAATATAGATGAGCATATTCACGCTATCAATGAAAGATGAATAAATAACAAAAGGAAGAGTGTTTCTAAGCTTCAAAGGAGTTTATTTTGATCTAATTTCAAATAAGAGTTATATGACATGATAACTCTTATCAATCATGTGGTTGACAATGAAACTACAATGAATTTTCACCCATGTATGTTCATGGCCATGGACACTATTTACTTGGGAATAAGTACATAGATTGGGGTAAATTAATTAGTGATGCTCTACATCAACAAATAATCAATGTAGAGGAAACCAAGAAGTTTAATATGACTTCCTATTTGGCATTCTCATTGGATTCTCAAAGATTATATCCTAGTCTCACTCAACTAATCTAAACTAATGCATCCACCAATGTATATTAATTTTATTCTCAATTGACCCTAGAACAAACCAATAAGTATTACAGGTGGGTCAACAATGTGTTCACAATGAGTGTGGTGTAGGCATTATATAAAGATTGGGGAAGGATGATCTCATATGAAATAGCTAATTTGATTTCATAATATTAGAGCTACTTTACTCAATTTCAATGGTTCTCATATATAAGAGTTGGGGGATTTAAGTTTCTCCTCTAAGGTTTTCAATATTGGAAAACACTAAAATAATCTTGATTGAGATATGTAGATAGTTGGGTGCAATGCATAGGCATTATAAGGAAAGACATGTTTGGGTGTTGTTTTTCCCATATCTTTGTTTCAAATCACATGTAATAATTTCACATATGCTCAGAGCATCGACTCTTTGATTGTGCAATTCAAAATACATCACTATACTAGTCAAATTTCTTTCGAGAGCAAAGGGTTTGTGTAGAATAATCTCATAATTGGCTCTGCATATTACCATCAACCACATTTATAGGACTAGTGGGAAGTTATTTTTAAGGGATATGTGGTAGTGAGATGTGACTAGGGTCGAATGAGCTTAGATCAAATCAAAGCCTTCACTGATATATATGTGCCATATGGTATGAATGATGATGTAAATGATCTAATAAATCTAATCTACATTAAAAGAGTCATGGAAAATCCATTGCCAACTATCAATTGGTCCACTAGAGAACTAGAATATTTTTAAATAAGGATCAAAATCATATTTGATCGATCCATGCAATGATTAGATACAATGCTTGTAAATTTCACTAGATCAAGTAGCTATAAAATATCCAAGACTTCATCACCATCAAAATAAGCCCTTGTTGTAAATCCTATAACACATGGAAAATTTAGTGTTAGTACTATAGTCCATCCATCAACCACTTCAAGAGGTGATGGAGATGATGAAGATAAAAAAAATACTAAACAATTGAGAAATACTTGAGGTGAAGGCCTTGCATTGAAAAAAACATTACAAGTTAAAAAATACAATGTTGTTGCAATCATCATCTCCTCTTAGAGATACATCATTGTTTATTGAAAACATTGTGTAGTAGTATCTTACCTCTACTCATGGATCAATGTGATAGGAAATTACAAGTGATGTTGATCTATTTTTACATGAATCTCCTCCCATTATTTACCCATAATTCCACCTGCACAACCACCTTTAAGTTTTTAACTATAAAGTTTTAGTCAAATATCATTCCATTGGATGCATCTCATGCTAAGAAAAAATACGAAGGTGGTTGAAACGAAACTACATGATTTTAATGAGATATCCAATTTTCTCAAGAATCCTCCTCCCAAAAAAGGAAAAATCACATTAATTTTTGTTTTAGATCCATCAAGATCCCAGTATGTGTAAATTTATTAGTCAAACGTCGTTAAGAATAATATGTGATGAATGTGACCAACTATAGTTTGAAAATAGCATCATTGTGAATGGTAACTTGAGAAAGTGATGTTCATAATATTTTGGAAATAATGGAGTGGATGAATAAAATATCAAATAAATATTAGATCCTGTAGGAGTAATTGAATTATCAAGCTCAAAAGTTGGCAGGGTATGCCAACTATCTCCTAAACCCAATTGAAACACTGAAAAATCCTCAATTATAAGATATAACTTAGGTTCCTTAAATCAGCAAGGAAGCAATAATAACCATCAACATGTATAGTAGTTGTGGGAAAATTCTTAAGGCTTGGATTAAATAATTTCTCCTAGATGGTATGAAGTATATCAAATAAATGACTAGGTTATATGTAGCACTTGATTCAAAGGAGGTCAAAATTAAAAAAAACTAATTTAGTGCCATGACAATGATTTGAAGTTGTGGGATGATATAAAAGGAGATGTTGTATAAATTATAAATATTGATACATAATTGATGGTAAAATTTGGATTTAAAAAAAATTGAAAATGATGCCTCATGCAAATGGTTAGAATGTATTCTCTAGAATAATGAAGTTTTGCATAGATCTATATGATAACTAAAAGAACAAGTTAAGATCAGAAAAGAGAGAAGAGTTGAATTCTCTACTAATTTGCATAATTTACATTTTGGTCTGATGAAGGATGATGGAATCAATCAATATACAATGACATATATCAAAGAATAATTCACTAAGATAATCAAGGAAGAATTGATCAAGGAGAATGCCTTCAATATTTATTCAATGAAAGTGCTTAGTGATCTAGAGGAAATGAACAATTAAGTAATTTATCCATTAGAAGTTACAAATTCAATGATTCTAGTATCTAAGAAATGAATAACACACTATAAAAAGGTAGTAGTTCCAAAAGGGATCTCAATTGCTATATAAATAAGAAATTTTAGGATATTTAGAATAGATAGTAATGAAGAGAAATATAACATTAAAATGTATCCTCCAATTCCACTAAAATTATCTCCAAATAAAAATAAAGATTCATAGGGTACTCACGATGATTTTTTCTCTCTATGTATATTTTCTATTTTGAGAAAGTTGTATTTTTATTTTGTGTAAATCTGAAAAAAAAATATTGAAAATAGAATAAGACAAAAATATGAATACCAAAGGTCATAATGCAATGCAAAGGTTCAAGCCATTCCCTCCTATCTTTATAAATCATATAAATGGAAATTTTAAAAGAGATATTTGATGCTCATTTTAATTTTTATTGAAAAATGAAGAAAGAAAATTTGTGTTTGTTCTTTCGACAAAGAACACAAGGGAAATTTTGAAACTTTGTGTCTAATATTTTCTTTGTGGATGTGTGTTTTATTTTTTTAATTCATATATCTCAATTCAAACAATACTTTTATTATTATCAAACAAGCATGTTACTTTATAATAGGATGAATATTTGTTTGCTCATTCATGTGTGACCCTCTTCATTCCTTCCTTTTATTTTTATTTTTGGTTCAAAGTAGTACAACCCAATACTCCCTTCAATTTGTAAATATTGTAAATATGTTTTTTTATTTTTTATTTTTTATTTTTTATCATTAATGTTTTTAATAAAGGGAACCTACCATTTGAATAGAGGAAATAATTTTTTCTCCTTCACTGTTGCAAAATTTTAAAATTTTCAAAGTGTCAAATATTTCACCAATAATTTTTGGTACCCACTTGGGGCACCAATGATTTTTTATGTGCTACCTACCCTCTTTATTAATTAGTGTGACATGTGCTATTTTTATATCATTTCATTATTGAGATATAAAAAAATATATCTTTAATTGTGATATAATCTTTGGTCATCTTGGCTAGAAGAAGATACACAAGGTCTAGTAGAAATAATAGTATTCTTAACCCCTTATTTGAACTAAAATAACAATCTAGTTTCAATATCTGTCCAAAATGGATTAGGTAGGTGAGACCTTTCAGTAGATCATTTTATTTTCCTAACACATTTGTCCCAAGGGATATAGACTTTTGAAGCATGGTTGAAGTTATACCATGGGGTCCTCGTATTAGTCCATTTTCCTTAGGTTTTCATCTTCATGAACTAACCAAGGGTTCAAGTAAGAATTTTACTAATTTTTTTGATGATGGTGAAAAACATCCTGGTGAGCACATAAAAACTTTAATTTTTGCCTTTGGTACTTTGGGTGTGAAACATTAAGATGCATTAGTTAGATTATTCATGGAAACATTAGCTAAGGAAACAACAAAATGGTTTCATCATCTACCATTTAATTATATTATATAATGGTGAATGATGAGAAATAGACTTGAATAAATATTCAAGATACTAAATATGAACACTCTTTGGCTCCATTGTCTCAAATAAATAAATGACCTCATGATCCCATGAGAGAGTTTATATCTCAATTTAATAAGATGGTACATAAGATTATGACTATTGCCATGCCTAAAGTATAAAATCAAAAGTGTTTCTTAGTTTCTTCCTTTGAATAGGCCATCCACAAACTTTATAAAAAACACAAAACTAAGATATGGAAATTGAAGATGACATGATCATAGCTAAAAAGCTAAAAATGATTCATTCTAAAGTAAAAAATACTTCAGTAGATTGTCTAGTTTAGAGATTGGATAATGATATATTCACCTTAAATATGCATATTCATAAAACTCATCAATTTCCCCCCCATAAAGATGTTCCTAAAAGACCAATTGTTCCATACCATGGCAATGTTCATTATAGAATTCCTAGTCCAACTCTTCAACTCACTATTGAATCAACTCTTGTAGTAATTCAATATTCATGTATATTTCATGCTACTAATTATCAAAATATTTATAGTTACTAAAAATGGCAAGGATTCTAGAATTAAGTGCCATTGAAGAACCACCAAAATAAAGTGCTTTGGGCACATCTAATCTTGAAATTTAGGAATGCGATGATAACTCCACTATGGGATACCTTAAATATGACCTCGATTGTGATGAATATAATGATAAAGTGGAGGACATGAATAGTCATTAATATTTAATATTCAGTAATCTCAAAACAAGATTTTAAAAGCAATGGAGAATAATAAAGATCCTGACAAACAAAAGAATGAGGAAACTCCTAAAGCCTCATTTTCACCTGAGTTTGTTCTAAATCAAGGTACTCCTTTGTGAAATATTTAAAAATATAAGCAACCTGAGAAGATGCCAAATTATCTGCTTCCTCATAATGTATTTATTAATGAATAATCAAATCCTACTTTATCATCTTCCTTTAATATCATTGATCACATGGATAAGAGGAAAGTTTAGATTTATCAAACTCAATACCTTAGGTCAAACATTGAGAAGTTTGTTAGATTTATAAAATTTATCAAAGGTGAAGGTCCTAACACACCTCATGTAGATCATATCATATTGGTTGATTTTATTTTCAAAATAACATGGTTGTTTCCACTCAAAGTATTTAAATACTTAAGCCTTTCTATGTTTTTTTCTTCAATGGGGGGTTTCTGTTAGATAATTACATAATTAATTCATGAGATTCAGATAATGTGGTTTTGATAAAAATAACACATGACTTAGGGATAACATTCACCAATAATTTCAATCATTGTTTCAATATGGAATAAAAACAATCCCATTTGATTGGAAAAATAAAATATACTTAGGTTGCCTTAACCACACATTCCTTTAGAAGAGATTTAAGATGACTATTCTAGAAGTGGATATTCCTCTAAGCTATGGAATGTTGTTGATCAGGAACTTATAAAAGTATATTAGAGGTGAGACCCAATTGGATTGGACATGGGGTATCATACTTATAAAAGGAATCAATGAAAATATTATACTAGAAATAAAAGCCAAACACTTGATGAAAAAATAAAATGATCCTTGAGTAGGTTTTATCTATGGATAAAAAAGGCCCTACTACTTATATGATGATGAATTAGAAATACCTTGAACTTCCTAGAATCATATAAGGTGATGAAAATGATGTTTGGACTTTAGAGTTCAATAGAAGTTGTTTAAATAGAGGTTTAAGTGTTGGAGGGTGTTGATTTATATTAAAAAGGATTTATTTCCTTTTTCCTATAAAATCCATTTTGAATTCACTAATCAAACACCTGAGTACTTATCTATACTCCTTGGATTACAAGTAGCAGAGGAAATGGATATTAAAAATATCAAAGCCTATAGAGATGATGAATTGATTGCAAAATAGATAGGGGTGAATACCAAGTAAAGAATGATAGACTAGAGTGTTACATAAATAGGGTATAGGACTACATTAAAGATTTCAAATATTTTTCCATTAATATGGATTTAAGAGAATAAAATTATAAATGTAATGCCCTAGTTTTATATGCATCCTTATTGATTCCTCATCTATAGTTTGATAAGGAAAAATATATTATTGAAATGATATACCACCCAAGTGTTCTAAACTCAGATCATTGGAAAGTGTTCAAAAATGATGATAAGATCATTTATTTCTTGGATTGAAGAGATAAATTAATAAAAAAATATTTTGAGGGAAGCCCAACAACATATAGGAAATCCTATGTGCCATAATATAAGGACATAGAAATCACATAACCATATGCCACTAAAGCTAATCAATCATATGGTAAAATCATTCAGTTGAAGGTAAATAAGATTCCTAAAGGATTATTCTCTCTATAATAAATGATTGTTAAACATGACAACTATATAAAAATGAAAATCTTAGAGGATACTCAAGGGTCACTTGAATATAAGAGTAAAAATGGTATGAAATATAAGCCATGATATGTAAACATTGAGAATTGTTGATCCAAGGAATAACATAGAAGATTCATATCTCTATTCAAGTTATATAGAGATATATTTACTTGATGCTATGCTAATCTCAAGTCTTTCAGACCAAAGAGTATGTGGCATAATAATCCTTTAAATAGGTGTTAATCTATTTAGGAAAACTTTAAATCATTATAATCCCAATATTATAGGGACCATATATGAATAAAAATAAAATGATCAATGCAATAATCATCTTTCCTATCCATCATTCTACATGTGTGGCCAACATCCTTCCTGTAAGGAAGAAGAATGGATATGTTGATATTTGCATCAATTTTTAAAAATTATATAAGGCTTCTCTCAAGGATAATTACCCTTTGCCAGTCATGGATAAAATATTGTAAGCTATCATAGGATATGAAAATATGTCCATGTTATATGGTTTCTTTGGGTATAAACAAGTTGATGTTACTCTAGAGGATTAGTCTAAAATAACATTCACTGCCCATTTAGGAATGTTTTCATATAGAATAATGCCCTTGACCTCATCAATGTGGGAGTCAAATTATAAATAGAAATGGATCTGTCCTTTAGTGATATAAAAAATAAAATCATAGTAGTCTATATTGACGACCTCACTATATTCTGAAATAAAAGAGAAGATCACTATGAACCTTTAAAGATGGTTTTTGAGAAGTGTCATGCTCATGGCATATCATTTGAATCCAAAGAAATCAAATTTTTCATAAATTGAAAGAAAAATCTTAGGACATGTGGTTTTTAAATAAGGTTCTATAATTGATCTAGAGAGGGTAAAAATAGTACAATAATTTTCATTTCCTACTAGTAAACTAAGCACACAATCATTCTTCAATAAGTTAAACTTACTGAAAAGTTTTATCCCTAATTTTTATAAGCTAACAAGACATATTGCTTAGATTATTAGAGGGAAAAAATATTTCAAATGGAATGATGATGGAAAGAGGGATTTAAATTAGATCAAAGAGGCCATTATTAAAACATCTATCTTAACATGGATTTTAAGAAATATTTTACTACATACTAATATTATTCCAAATATATATTATCAAACATATTGGTAAAAAAATTATTTAATCCCTAATTATTTTCATGTGTTATGTACTAAAATACCATGAGTATAATTATTCCTAAATTGAGCAACATGCATATGCCATGGTTAAAGTTGTAAATCATCTTAGGTTTTACATTGTGAATTCTCATACAATTGTAATGGTCCCATATCTAGTTGTCAAGTCAATTTTGACTCAATGGGAACTCATATGAAAAAGAGGAGGATGGATTAACAAGGTGAAATAATATGATTTCAATATTAATTCCACCAACTTTTTGAGAGGACAAGGTCTATGCCATTTGATCGCTGAATGTGATGATTTTCAAACGGTATACCAAATAGAAAAGATACCTTTGGTAGTATTTATTGATTCTTTGGATAAATGATATTCTGACATTACATATTTCATATGCTACAAAGATTGTCCTATTCATCTTAACACAAAATATAAATTAACATTTATGTTAAGGGCAACCAAATATGTAATTTGGGATAACACTCTTTTCAAAAAGGCCCTAGATGGAAATTTCTTGAGATGTGTGGATAAGTAACAACAAAAGATATTGATGGAAGATTTTTATTATCAATCCTATGGTAAACACTTTTCATTTTTAGTTACATATTTTAAAATATTGTAGGCTCATTATTAGTGGCCAACATTTTTCATGGATGCTCAAGCATAAGTTTTAAAATGTGAGGTTTTCCAATACTTTTTTAGACAACCCAAAATCATAGCATTTCCCCTTCACCCTGTAGTCATTGAGGAACCATTCCGGTAATGGGGTCTAGATTTCATATGGACTTTTAATTTTCACTCTAGTGTAAGATATACTTATTTGTTGATAGTGAGTGAACAAAGGTAGTTCTAGTAAGATCTAACATTTTTGAGGTTGTTTGTAATTTTATCAAAGGAAACATATTGGTTATACTAGGGGTTCCACAAACTATTTTCATGGATAATGAGCTTCTAACTTTTATTTAGTGGAATTTATTGGCTTCTTCTATGGATATGTTATCTTGGTGGCACACTCTTCTAATAATTAACATTAGGTTAATGGTAAAGTATAATCTATAAATAATAACAACAAAACTATAGTTTGCAATCTAGTTGATGAGAATCAAAGGAATTTGTATAAGATGTTTTATGGCATTCTATCAACAAATCAAATAACTCATAAAAGAAAAATTGTAATGTATCCTTTCTAATTATTATATTTCATAGATGCAATGATTATAATCTATTTATATTTTATAGATTTGAAACTATCCCAAGATTTAGAGGACAATAAGTTTAAGGATGCATTAGAAGAAAATATCATGTACCTAACAATATTGTGAGTATTGATGGTTGAAAGGATCACGACTCATAAAAAAACATAAAAGCAGTGTTTGATAAAAAATTAAGACAATAATAGTTTCAAGTGGGAAACTTGGTCTTACTTTGGGATAAAATAAGATAACCTAGAGGCAATCATGGGAATTTTAAATCCCTATGGATGGGGCTTGTCAAAAACTACCATTTTTATGATGATAACACATATTACTTTGCATATAGAGATGGAAATCACCATCCACCACCATAAAATGGACAATATTTTTAGCACTATAAATAGTGAAGGTAGGTTATGACCTACCATTCCTCATAGGTTATTTAGGTTTGTGTTGTGTGTTTCCCTTCTTGTTGTGTGTCATGTGATTCATTTCCATTGCATGTTTCATTTTTTTTTTGTTTTTTTTTTCCATTTCATTTATTAGTTTAATTCTTCTAAATAAACTACTTAACCAAATGGATAGGACATTAGGCCTCAAAAACAAAAATTTCATCCTATGTACTCTTAAAATTTAATGTACCTAACCTAAGCCAACTATTGTACCCTAAAATTGTCTAGTGAAAATTTCCCCAAGTCTATTAATAACATAGTTCAAATTTGGGTTGAATAAAAAAGGTCTAAAGGGAAGAGTCTAGGTGAAGTTTCAGGTAAATAAATTTGAATTTTTAATAAAAAGCTACATTTTCACATCAAGTGCACTTAGGAGGCTAAGTATGCCTGGACCTTAGGGTATGGGAGACACAAAAATTTGGCCAACACCATGAACCATGATTTTATGAGGTTTTCACCCACACTTCAACGCTTACCTAAACTTTTAGGCATGACAAATGTGAAACAATGTCTATAGTCACTGTAGACATTAAAATTTCTGGGGGGTTTGACAAGATTGGTTGCATGGGTGTGTATCATGTGACTATGTGTAGGGAGGATTAGTTGCCAAAGAGACTAAAATTTCTTCATGAAATTATAGATAAATACTGCATGAATCATCTTCTTTATAATTTGTGATTTGATCCTTCTCACTTGAATATTTTCAAGTGAATCTCATTTCCTACTTTGAAATAGAAATTTTGTGAAAAGATATTTAAAATATCTTTTTTTAGTTCTCTTTAGTGGCAGATTTTTCAAAAAACTTGGTGTATCTTCTTGATATTTTTCATCCAGATGAATATGTGTAGTCCCTCGAGTACTATGGAGTTTCATATATCACCATATTCACTTAAAAAATAATTCAAAGAGATGAAATGTATTTTCATGACCATCATAGTCTAATCTTTGTAATGACATCAAAATTACCCCCCAGATTTGCAAGGAAATTTTCAAGCTATCACTGAAGCAACCTTGAATATTACTAAAAAAAACTTATATGAAGTATAAGTATATATTTTTTGAGACTATGTTGGTTATTGAGAGTGAATTCACTGGATCAAATGGCTCCAAGAGATCCAAGACTTTAATACCGTCAAAAAAATCTCATATTATAACTCCCAAAACACATGGAAAAGTGGTGTTTATACTACAATCCATTCATCAACCACTTTAGGAGATGATGAATATCTAAAAATTACTAAAAAAATAATCAAGTTTTATGGTGAAGTCCTATAGTTGGTAAAAATTTACACGTAAAAAAGATAGTGTTGTTGTAATCATCCTGACCTCTCATTGATACATCCTTGTTGATTGACAACACTAACCAACAATATATTTCCTCTACTTAAAGAGAAATGTAATACATATTTGAAAGTGATGTTGATATCCTAATTTTTTAATCTCCTTATCCCAACTATTTTCCCATCAATCCCACCTACTCCAAAGTCTTCACCTTTGAGACAACATGCACCACCGCCTTCATGTTTTTGACTATAAAATTTTAGTTAAATTTCATTTCAATGGGTGGATCCCATGTTGAGAAAAAAAGAAGGCGATTAAAGTTAAACAACATGATTTTGATGTGGTATCTAGTATTCTTGATACTCCTCCCAATAAATCAAAAAACACATCAAGGTTGGTTTCAAATCCATCAAGATCCCCATTTGTGGAAATTATTGAGTCAAATGTCAACAAGAATGAAGAGAATATTATTTTGTCCAACTATAATAAGAAAAGAGTACCATTGGGAATGCCACATCAAGATTATTTTTTTAAATATTTGACAAAAAATAGAGAAATTGATCAAAATATTAGATCAAGATGAGCTCACGTAGGCACAATTGAAATATCAAGTTTGACATTTGGCAAGGTATGTCAACTATGTCTTGAACTTGTTTGAAGCATGTGAAACTCCTCAAGCAAAAGATCCAAATTAGTTTCCTTTAATTGGTAATCAATAAATCAAGAACCATCAGTAGGTATAATAGCCATGGAAAAAAATTTGAGGCTTGGGTTGAATAATTTATCATAGATGGTGTGAAGTATATCGAAGAAATGATCAATTTATATGCAAAACTTGATTTAGATAAGGTCACAATTGACCAAAAAAATTAGTGCCATGATAAGGATTTAAATCTATGGGACTATGTTAAACGATATGTTGCATAAATTATCATTATTAATATAGACTTGATGGTCAAAGCTAGTATTTTTGATAAAAGTGAAGATGTTTCCTCCAAAAAATTATTGGAATGTATTCTATAGAAGAAATAAATGTTGGATATATCCATAGGTGAACTGAAAGAAAAAATACAGATTAGAAAAGAGATAAAAGACAAAGTCTCTCCTAATTTTTTTAATTTGTATTGTGATATGTTGAAGGATGATGGAATCAGTCGATATATGGTGACATAGATCAAAAAATAGTTCAAGAATATAACCAAGGAAGAAATTTTCAAAGAGAATGAATTAAATATTTGTTCAATGATAGTGATCATTAATATACATGTCTCTTTGGAGGAAATGAACATTCAACTAGCTAATATCTGAGAAGTTCCAAATTCAATGATGCTAGTATCTAAAAAATAGATAACAAGTTGTAGACATGTAGCAGTTCTGAAATGGACCTCAATTATTAAAGAAGTAAATTTTTTTGGGATATTCATAAAACTTAGTAATAAAAATAAGTCCATCATTCAAACTACTCCTTCAAGTCCATCTAAAGTAGATCTGAATCCAAAGAAATCTTCATAGGGTACTCAAGACTATTTTTCCATTCTTGTCTATTTTATTTTTTGGAAAATTCGTATTTTTTTTTAATGTAAATCTAAAAATAGTGAAAATAGAATAGGACAAAACTATAAATACCAAAGGTAACAATTTAATTTTTAGGGTCATCCGATTCCCTCCTATCTTTATAACTAGGAGAATGGAAATTGTACAAGGGTTGTTTGACACTCATTGTATTTTTTCTTGAAAAGTAAAGAAGAAATAAAATTTGTGTTCATTCTTATGATAGATAACACAAAAAGATATGTTATACTTTGTGTCTAGTATTTCATTTTTGGATGTGTTCTTTCTTATGTTAATGCATCTCTAAATCTAAGTAATAGTTGTATTATTATCAAACAAGAATGTAAATTTCTATAATCCCTTCTTGTCACACATAGAATTAAATTTGCCTTTGTTGATTCATGTGTGACCATTAACCTTCCTTCCCTATTTTTACTTTTTGTTGAAATCAGTATAATCCAACACTCTATTTAACTGGTAAATATTGTAAATAAGTTTATTTGTGTTTTTCCTATTTTCAATAAAAGGAACCTCCCCTATGAATAGAGAGGATAATTTTGTCTCCTTCATTGTTGTGAAATTCCAAATTTTCCAAAGTGCCAAATATTTCACCAAATCTTTCATAACCTAAAATATAAAAATCGTAAGGCCTTCAAGTTTGAGCACATAAATAGGAAAACAACTTCTATAAAGGGGGAGATTTATGTGAGGAAAATGACAAAGGTAGAGTAGATTAAAAAAAGTAGGGAATGGATTTAACAATAGAGCATTTGAATTTGATAGAAAATAGAGTCCATTTATTAGAGGAGCAACTCAATTAATAGAGGAGGATCCCGCACTAACATTTATCACTTTAAGAAAAAAGACCCAAACCCTCATTTTGTAATAAAATGTGTTGGGTTGTTGGTTATATTTTTATGGTTTTAAATTTTTTGTAAGGGCATGTTATGTTACATTTGGATTGGACAAGAAGGATTTTTGAGGCATGTCTTTTTGTGATATTAGTTGTTGACATTGTTATATCCATGCTTTATAAATATTATAATCATTTCATTAGTTTATAAAAAAAATGACATTTATTCTCTATGTTTCCACATCTTACAACTGATTTTAATTGAGATTGTATTGTGGTATATAAAATTTTGACTTAGATTATATTATTGTATTTTCTAATTGAATTAGGTTATAAAATATTTTTAGGAAACATTTTGCATATCTTATAATCATTACATTATTTTATAAAAGATTTTTTAGGTCATGCTTTTCATATCATGTAATTTTTGTATTATTTTATCAAATAATTAAATGTTTTCTACATAAGGATACATGAAATGTTTAACTATATGTTTCAATGAAATGTCATCACAAGGACTGTAATAATTGGAAGATACAAAATTATGTTGGAGCATACATAAATAAGGTCAACATGTTGCCACATTTTACAGTTAATATCTTATTAGGATCAAGTCACTCATTGTACTAGGATATATTGACATAAAAACTTATGTAATATTTAAAATACTTCATGGATACTACATATGGGTATGTGCATCTATTAAATCATGATAGAATGATGGACTTAGGACATTTACTTGTGTTTTATGATGGGGCAATAATCTCACCATTATGACTTGATATTCTAGTAAATTTAGTACATGTTTCTCTCAATGTAGAAACATATGAATGTTATATGTTATATTTTATTAAAAAACATACTCATATAGACTATTGTAGGGAAATGACTGATGGGTTGATAATTAATATTAATGTTAAGAGACACATTATATATCAAAATATATAAAAATTAGGGTAACCTAAGAGTCATAAAAATAATAATGGGAATGTCTATATCAAAGTATTTGGTGTTGAGGGACACATTTATCCATTCTCATGACCTAAGGTGTGA
>JARHVA010005942.1:337500-395000 GCA_037957365.1 Torreya grandis | reverse complement strand
AGTGTTTTACCAAGAAGTTTTTAGGTTTTAGTAATTTAAAATGATTATCTAAGGATTTAATCACCTTAAAACAACTCAATTCAATGAAGAGAGATCTCTTGAAGTACTCTATAGGTTTGCATATAGCTTCTAAGCTAGTAAATAATACATTTCTCCCCTTTTAACTCCTCTTGATGACCTGTAGAGCTCATATATACTATTATGAGGCTTTAAGAAGTGATTATAAGGTTTTTAAACCTTTATTAAGTCTTTAAATACCTCTGTACTTGGTTTGGAGACCATTTTATACATTGTTTCTTCATAAATAAGCCTATAACCATGCATCTTAGGCCAATTTCATACCACATGTACCTTTCATGTGCCAAAAATTAATTGATAATATGATAATGAGACCTTAAAATGTCACCAAATAAATTTCAAGTTTTAATCATTACATTTGAAGTCATTTGAGAGTCTATTTCTCCTATTGGGTCATTAGGAGTTTCTTGGCAACATGTGAGCATCTTAGAGACTTAACAATGATTCATAAAGAAGAGGCCACTAACTTGAGAATAAAAGCATGAATTTTTTAGATCATAAGACCTTATAAAAGCCTGTATGATATTTTTACACCTTATATATTTTTAGGGGAGATCTAAGTAGTGTTTAGGAGTCTATCAGATTTACTTAAACAATTTGTGACTACCCTGCACTATTAACACCTGTTCATAGATTGTAGGTATTTAATTAAAAAATATTAATAGAGGAATGGATTTTGAATAAATCTCAATAATATCTATTTGACAACTAATCCCATGCATCCCTTTGGTGGAATTATGAGTTTCATAAAAGACCTCTCAGGTATGGAGGACTGTGTATATAGGTTGAGAGAGAGGTTTTAGGAGTAAAAGAATCCCAAATTCTCACCCTTGGATGGGATGACCTTAAATATGTATGATATGACTTGGATTATGTATATGAAATGTTTTGAATGGGCAATGGCCTTCAAAAATATTCCACAACTTGCTTTATTCACCATGAAGTTTATTGGTTACCTAAGCTTCATGACCCTAGAGGTCTATGTTTGAGATTTTTATCATTGTTTAAAGGGTTAATAAAATAATAGAGTGTTATATTTAAGTCATAATAATCATATTAAATATCTTTATCTAACATATTACCTTCATCAAACCATTTTATTCACAATTTAACACACAAGATTGTGTGTTTAATTTAGGCCTACTAGGCATGCATAGAGTTATCAAAGTTTGGTATCATTTGTTGAATCTAAGAAATATAAGGAAATAATGATAATAAAAATGATACATTTTCATATGAATCATTTCCCCTCAGATCTCTTTGTATTTCAAAACAAGAAGGCATCTCTCATGTAGACATGCAGGCCTATAGGAACACTTGGTTGTGTGACTACAGGGGTTGAAGTTCATTATTTTAGTCATCATCTTAGATAATTTATTTAGGTTTATTTGAATTCATATGATTATTTTCACTTTTTTATACACCTAACTCCAAATCTAATATTATGCATTTGTATCCATCCCTCAAATTTGAAATTTATCTTGTGTTACTAGATAGTCCTGTAGGTAGTCATTTAGGTGTTTGTTGACATTTTGGAGTTTAAGATTTCAATAAAAATAATTGAGGATTATAATGACCTCTATAATAATTTTTATAATGCATTTATCTTATTTTAAACCTTTTCAACTTTTTCAAGACCTTACACATGCTCAACTTGACCATATATGTATGCCTCTTTTTACTCTGCTTGTAGATGCAAGGTTAAATGACTATGAGCTTGAGATGGGGTTAAAGTGGTGTTTTTTTGGTTACCTTATAAAATATTTCATTCCTCCATACACTTATCTATTCAACCCTCATTTTCTTTATAATTCATATTCTTGTAGGCTGACTTGTATATGACCATCTAGGCTTGCCACCATGCAATAGCCCCATTTATTGCCACCAATCATGTTGATGATCCTTGGAGAGTATTAATATATTAATCCATGTTCTTTCCAACATTCATAAAAATTTATTTACCATCATTTAAATCAAGGAGTTATTACATTTTATTCCAAAAGGAGACCTACAAGTCTGCCTTTTGTCTTTTTTGGCCTTTTTAACATTACATTTGGGCCATCTTAGCATTGAAGGTTGTATTACATTACCTCATAACATGATCATGAGGTTATAAATTATATAAAAAACTTATAATAAAATGGTTATCAATTTTTGATTCATCTCTATGAAGGTAGGCCTACACAAAGTCGAAAACCAAGACCATTGCATACTACTTGGAAAAGGTGGTGTTGAAGTAGACAATGGAGACATTAATGGACCTAGAATTACATTGAAAAGAGTGAATATATTATGATATATCCTCATTCCATTATTTAAACTATTGAATACCTTGTAATAATCAAGAAACAATAGCATTCATCTTAAAAACTATTTATAAGAAGAGTTTTCTTAACAAAATGAACTCACACATGCCCAATATGACTTGGTAAAGCATGTGAGATGTTTTCATAGACCCAATACATCCTATATAATTTATTTCATGCTTATAATCAGTCTATAACTATCATTTCAAGGGAAAAATAATGAGCCTATAGGGTTTATAGGCATCTTTAGACTACCTTAGAGTCTTATCAATTTTTTATAAATATCAAGCCACCAATTTGAATAAAATGGACATGGATTTTAATCTCATTAAGGCCCCCTCCTATGGAAAAAATAGCAGGTCTCAACTCCCATCACACTGTATGGAATGAGCACTTGAAATCTACCTTTATGAGCTTGCCAAGGGGGTGATGGAGATTTTGAAGAAAATTTTGAAATAGTGATACCTTTACCTATAAACCAAGCATATATTTGACCTATATAAGTTGAAAGGAAACTCATGAACCATTTTCACCTAAAAGTGGGTCTTTCTTGTTCCGTACAAGTGCTTAAAATTACCATTTTGGAGTGATTTCCTTCAAAAATGAAGTGGTCTAACATATTTGACATACATATAGTTAGATAAATCCTTAAATAAATTATAAAAATGTATGATCAATTCTCTTTATACATCTTTGACAAATGTTGGAGTTAGACAAAACACCTTTTTCTTTAATTTCCCTTACCTTAAAGTTTGTAAATCAATCTTAATCTTTACAAACATGTGTGAAATGTTCATGTAATGTGATTAAGTGGTAAATTTAATTTTATAGACACCTAATAAATTATGACACCATTTGACTAATCCATTTTACACCATGACATGTATAGACTAGCACAAGACAAAGACAAACCATTACCTTAATTTTGTCAAATTAACCTTAATATTTACTAGTAAGACTTTAAAAAGACCCTTTGAGGACAAAATAAGGCATGAAATGGTTATGCACAAGACTATAAGACATGAAAAGGAAATATTTTTTCTATAAGGGTTAACCATTTTGACATGGGGGTCAAAATGGTCAACAATATCACTTAACTTGGATTAATAAGATACCATTAAGGTGTATTTATCTCCTTATAGTGAATATTTATATGAATATGCACAAAATGGACCTGATATAGAAGGGGTGTGAATGCAATAGATACAAAAAAAGTGGGACATTGTTGGATCTTATTTTTTCTTATAGAGAATATCATTGAAATTGTAATTTACAATTAATTGATTTTTTTAATAATTAATTTTTTTATTAAATGAAATATTTCCAATTACATCTTACATGAACTCAAAGTTTCCTCTTTCCTAAAATGCATGCAAATACTTTTTTATTTTTCCTATCATATAATTTTTTGATTTTTTCTACTTTTTTTATGCATACAAAGAAACACAATCATGCATGCATGCATACAACTCAAACCATTTGCATGCATGCTTATATTCTAGTAGAACCTACACGCATCCTTTGTACAAAAAATGCATGGATGTTTTTTTATAATTAATATGAAAATTAAAAAAAAAAGACTAAATTAAGCCATTAATGTCACATTTTATTTTGGCCCTTTGATATTGTTGCGATGATTCAGAGTTATGAATCTTATCCCACTTATAAATTTGAAATTCTTTGAATTTAATTTAGAGAATGGATTTTGTGATCCTTTTTCCTCTTCATTTCTGATTTTTGTCCTTCTTCCATGGTAAATTATATTTTCCCATCCATGTTAGTCAAAGTGATCTCCATTTAATTTGAAATTTATGACTCTTATGCTTTTTCCAAGGGAATATTTGATAGCACTCATTCCTTAGATTCCTTCTTTTGATCACTCACTCCAACCAATGTGTGGTCTAATGTGGCCCCCTTCCACCTGATATTTTTTTTTTTTTGAACCACTTGGAAACCATTTTCACCTGAGATATAACTAATATCTAATTGATTTTGACTTGGATATTTTATATGTGGACATACAATAACAAAGTGTCCATATTCAAAACATTGTCTACATCTAAAAGTAATATTTTTATAGTCTAGTTTTTAGGTTCTTGTTAAACCATGCCAAACTAAGGAAAAATTAGCAGGGAACCCTTTTCTCAAATCCACAAACAAAAAAATGTGGGTACACTTTGATTTGAATATTTCCTATGTTAATAAGTCTTGGACTAAAAAACACCTATAACATCTCCAATATGTTTTAGGATTGGTAGGGTCTAAAAATATAAGACAAATTTTGTAACCTCACCCAAAATCAAACATGAGAGAGGTTCTTAGTCAAGGGGTCAAAGTTTGGAAACTAAGGATTCATGAACAATCCTAACCCCTTATGAAACTAGGTCCCCTTTTCAAAAATATTACCTCATTCCAACTTATCCCAAAATAATGTAATGAAGAACCCTTTGGCATAGGGAAGGTTTCCACCTCTCTTATTATGGAAGGATCCCACTATTGGCTTATCCACTCATGTAGATTATGAAGATTAAACCAAACTCTATTAAACCTATATATTAACCTTATTTCAATGATCATATATGCAATATCACATGTCTCCTCATTAACTAGGAAAATCGTGATATGTGTAACTAATTTATCAACAATAAATCCTTGATTGAGTTAAGGGATGGGAATATTACTCAGTCCATGATATTTATTCGTATCTACTGCATGTCCTTCTTTTCATAGTTATATATTCCATATATTTTTCATATGATTTAGATTCAAAATAACCTCTTTGAATGAGGTTTTTTCACAAGTCTTTTCTTCACCAAATCTCCTACTTTCACTATGGGAGGTTGTCTTGAGTTTTTCTTATACATGATCCTCCTAGATTGTCTTTGAATCTCCTTATTTTATCTGACATTCACTCTCATAGATAAACTTTAGATTTTTTCTAGTGGATCCTCCATCAATAGTGAATAAATCTCCCCATAAATCTTGGATGCATCCTTGGTTTTTGATCTTTTGAATTTCCCCATTTCTCCTTCACTCTCCCTTTGAGTCATAAAATGATATTTCTATAATCCAATTTTTAAATTGATTGATGTTGATGTTTAAAATTTTTAATTTTAAGTAATATTTTGAAGATACATTATTTATTTTGAAATTTAATCTGATTTTATTTTTAAACTTTCATGTACATTATTTATTTAATTTGAGCCTTAAGTCTTAAATTTTAGATGAATTTGTTTTTGTAAATTAATTTACAACTTGAAGATAGAGGGGCGTGAACATGGAAGGCTAAAAAACCACAATTTGTATCACCATCATATTTTAAGGGATTGTTTCAAACACATACTAATAATACAAATATTATGTAATTTTACTTATGATATTGATGCTTTTGGGGCTTTGTGTTCATACATCACTATTTTCTCTTCTATGTTATTATGGATAAAAATATTAATTAGTTATTCATGTTGGTATGGGCCACCATGGTTGGGTGCATGGGTTTATTCCCATATATCTCTACATTGCCACAAAGTCTTAATGACATGAAAGTAATATACCCTCAAACTAATTAAGTGAATTAGATACTACAATAATTTTTGGGTACACACAAATTGTTGTTTTCAATATTTTGTTAAGGTTTTATGTGTTTTAGTTCATCTTTTATATATCCATGATTTGCATATGTTATAATAATTATATTCAATAAAGCACCATGTTAGTTGTGTGTGATTCATGTACATTTCAACACACCCATAATTTAAGGTTCTTTTAAACTATGTCTTCATTTGTTCAACACATCGAATGGAGAGATAACTAGAGTCATTAAAAAATGATTAAGTATATGGTGAATATCATAATACATTTAAACAAGCCAGAGTTATTAGTGATCTATATTCTTTTTATTAACAATATTCATATTTTCGATAAATATTTTGATTACTTTCATGGGATTTATTTTTAAAATTTTAAAATTATTTATGTAAGATTATGATTATATTTACATTCTTGACATAAGTAGGTATTTTTTTAATATTTCATGAATTAATTGTGTAATTTACCATGTTACATTGAATAATAAGTGTATAAGTTTTAAAGTATTAAATCCAATATACATATCATCATTAGGTTAAAATATTCAATAAATTTCATCCTTTATTCATGTGCCACAAATTATATTTAGAAATATATGTAATATTTATGTATCATTTCATTGAGATTAATATCTATGAATATTAGTAACATATTGAGCCATAAATATAAAATCCTTATTTATCAAACATAAGTAAATTTCATAATTATCTCATTACTTAACATTGGTAATGAGTTTAAGGGAGTTTATCAATAATATTTTGACAAAATGTGTCCACATGGATTGGAATTATGGATAGAGGACATTTAATCGTGTTTTATGGTCACATTTTGAAATATACATTCCCATTAGGGTGTATGATACTATAACATATGAATAATACATGTTTTTAATCATGTTTTTATGGATGTACATATTTATGTATTGTAACCTTATATTATGTTTTCCAAATATATATTATACCATATTAATCAATAAAAATTTACTAATTATTTAACAACTATTAGTAATGATGAAGAAGGATCGGAGGAAATTGAAAAGGACAAAGTCAATACTGAGGAGGATTCTGTTACCAGAACAGAAGAGTTGGAGGAAAACCAAAAAGTGGTGGAGGAAGACACTGTCCAGGAAGATCCGGGTGAGGACCCAACTTCTAAGAAAGAAAAGGAAATATCTGTCCAAGAAGATATTCAAAACATGGAGATGGAAATTGAATAAGGAATCAATGAGCGGGAACAAAAGAGCAAAGATGACCTCTTTGAAGAAGATAGGAATAGTTTGAATAAAAAATCTGAGGATTGGAGAGGAAAGAATCAGAATGAAGAAATTAACACTCCTATGACTTGGGTTAACAGTAAAGCTGAGTCTTCTTCCCAATTAGATTTCTGGCTGTGTAGGGAGATTATTGAACTCAAGAAAAAAGCAGAAACATTGGAAGAGTCTCTAAAAGCTGCTTGGAACAAAGTAAACAGCATGGAAATTCAGCTAAGTGAGATCCCTGTGAAGCTCAAAGCTTACGAAATCAATCTCCGAGAGTTAATAAAGGATAACAGAAAGAAAATGGATGAAGTAACGTCTAACATTTGTGCAGCAGCTATCAACATAGGTAAACGAGCCAATGAGGAGACCAAAGCACTAGAGGGTCCCAGCAAAAGGACAAGGCAAAGTTCCAGAAAGAAAGATACACAAAAAGGAGCTTTGCTGGAGGTTATCACACAGGAAACTGCTTTGAAAGAAAAAGAAGCCATGAACTTGATCCTGGAACTGGATGAATAATCTGGTCCTTCTTGGTGGTAAAGAAATTGGTACAGTTCTTTGTTTTTCGCTTGTTAGCTTTTGTTTGTTGTTTCTCCAGACTTCTGTTTCTGGGTTTTGATTGGATGTATCTCTGATGGTTTCAGGACCATTCATATCTTGATGTTGCTACTTCTCTGTAGTGTTTTTTAGGCGTTGCCTATGGGCATTGTTGTTTTTATGTTTTCTTGCTCTTTGTTATAGGGTTTTGGGGCCCCTTCAAAACCTGCTTTTACCTCTAATCTAAAACTATGGTCACATGGATTACAATAAAGGGATTATGAAATTTAAATGAATTTTTTAAATATAAAAATATCTTAGATTTTTTATTTTTTATATTTCATGAATTTATTTTAGAATATAATTATGTATTTTAGTAATAAGTTGAATTTATAAGGTATAAATTCCATATTTCATTCTTAGTGAATAATATTCAATACTTATAAACATTTATCCATATGCCATGACTCATGTTCATAAAACTATAACATTCAATGTTTTTGCATTGAGATGAACATATATGAGAGTTAGTAACATATCATTTGATAGATTTTTAAGGTTATAGTGTGACTTGGAAATAATAATTATGACTAAAATAGAGGGATAAGTTTTTTAGGAGGTACTTTACATATCAGTATATGCTATAACAACTAGACAACATATGGGAGGGGGACAATCAAGGGGAGATGAATGAGGAATTCAACTATGATAACACATTTATCTCTTCTTAGATCTACCATCCTATAAAAAAACCAATGGTTGGATAATGAATATTTCCAAGTGTTTTCATAAATATCAACACTTGTCTCATGTAATATCCTAGTGGGATATTTCCCTTGTCACCCTTGCATTATCAAATATCAATCCACTAGCTTGATTTATTCTATAATCATACATTAATTATATTATCAATAAATCCATATCATATTTTAGTTTTTAGATCATGCATCCTTCTACATCTTGGTGCTTCCTTCTTTATCTTACCTTTGTCATCACCTTGTTCTATGTCTAGTGATAGCATTTAGATTGATGACACATCCCATTGTGTTCCCTTCTATCTTAGTTGTATATTTTTTCTCATTCATCTTATCTCTACCATTCAATAATTCATACTTCAAAAAAAAAAATGATAACTTATGCATGAAACATTCCTCCAATTCTAAAATCCAAAGGAAATTTGACTAAAAATTCAATAACATTTGTGTTTACCTTGTCTATCACAAACTTGTACCATTCCTTTGGGGTACCTTAAACCTATGAATTATTTTTCTCAAGGTTAGTGATGTTATTCCTTAGATGTTTTTTTGGAATAATAATATAAATTATAAAATAATACAAAGGACAAATATTTTTTTCAAACCTTATACATATAAAGATAACGACAAACACAAATAAATTCATGATTTCACCTAAGAAAACACTATGAAGTAAAAAGCATAATACAATAACCTTCATGATTATAAAAAATTAATTAATTATTCTATAATGCTACACCAAGTTACAAGGTATTGTTCCTTTTTTTTAAAAATGTTTACTATATATTAAAATTCACACATTTGACCATGTGCATTAAAGATTAAACACAAACATATTCCTTGTAAAAACCATGCCTTAATCTATCACCCACTTTGTAATTCCCATGCAACAGGGGAATTTGCATTCACAAACTATTGATCCAAGTGATCAATGTGTAATGATACTCAACATCTCCCTATCATAACACCATGAATAAATTTCTATCATTTATTCAATTTTATAGATGCAATCATACAAGTGTCCAAAATGCTTTTAGATAACTTTCATTACTTGAAATGTTGCATAAATCCTCATTGTGACTCCACCACTATGTCATAATTCATAGCCTTTCATATTGCAATGAAACTATGTATAGAACCATGTGAAATTATACATCATTGATGCATGCTAAAATTATTCACAATTATCATAGTAAATATCCATGAAAGCCTCTACAGACAATTTAATCTTGTATAATCAATCTATACTTCATGTGTAAACTTATTTCACATTGTATACCTTATAAAAAATTAATTATTGGGAAGATACATGTAAATTTGATACATTTACAAACAATATTCCAATTGTTGAACACTTTGCATAAGGTAAAACAAATTAATCCTTTAGTATCTCTAGGTAGCCAAGTCCATATCTTCTTCCATCAATATAAATTCTTGGTATTCACTACAATGGAAAATGAATCCCCAATATTTTTCATTACATTCACCTTATCCAAATGTATCTTTATATCTTCTACCATTTCTAGTATGAAGTGGTATAACACATCAATGTTCTTTATTTGTTAATGACATATTTTTTATTTAATAGATAGATTACACTTTGACTATTAGAATATATATTTAAAACATTTGTTTTGAATCCAACTATAAAATATAATAGTTAAAGCCACACCTTTTACTTTATTGAATGAGTAATTATGATATATTTACCTTCAATGGTAGATATTACAACACTAGCATGTAGTTTTCTCATTTAAATGATATCTTCACCAAAAAAATTGAATACATACAGACTTATAGACCTTTTATATTTAAGATATCTAGACAAATCAAAATATGCAAATCCATTTAGATTCAAATTATGATTTGATTAGGATTTCCATGATATAAAATAACATATTTATAAGTTTTGTGTATATATTTTAATATATTCTTCACCACTGCCCAATTCTCCTTGATTGGTTTGGACATGAATCTATTGATTATACCCACTACTTGCATAATACTTATCCTTATATATACCATTTCATACATGGATATTCCTTGCACACTTTCATATGGAACTTGAATCTTGTCCACCAACTTTTCATGTGTATTTGGACACTTTGTAGTTGGTAGCTTTTAACCACATGGATAAATTGTGCACATAGGTTTTTAGTTATATTCCAATCCTTTCCAATAACATTTTAACTTACCTCCTCTAGTTTAGCTAGAGATTATTTTTCATGACCCAATTTGATTTCCATTCCTAGCATGAATACTATGTAAACAAGGTCTTTCAAGTCAAAATAAAAAGAAAATTGACACTTCACCTTATTAATAATTCATTCTTTATTTGTAATAATAAAAACATGTCATCTACATAGAAAACTATGATGCCAAATTTATCACCCTCTTCCATGTAGTAAACACAAGGATAATCATTATTGCATGCAAGCCTGAATACAAACATATAACTATAAAAATTATGATTCCATGTTTTTGATGATTAATTCAAGACAACAAGGATTTATTCATATACAAGTCCTATTTCCTTTTTACCTTGAATATTTTCAGTTGTGACATATAGATTTATTTTCTAAGCTCTTCATTTAGAAACATTATCTTATCATACATTTGATGTGTCTAAATATATATATATATATATATATATATATATATATATATATATATATATATAATATAAACATAATTGAATTTAAATTAATATTAGGAGAGAATGTTGCACCGAATTCATTTCCATTTATATATAATAATCTCTTTTCTACCAGATAAGCCTTATATTTCTCTAGTTTCCCTTGCATATTTTTATTATTTTTGAAAAACTACTTGAGATACATAAGATTTCATCTATGAGGTAACTTTACCAAGTTGCAAGTCTCATTTTTATCCACAAAATCAATTCCCTCCTTCATGTCCTAATTCAAATATTTTATCTTTATGAAAACAAGAACTTCCTTTAGTGTCTTGGGTTCCTCACCACCATTTAATTAAAAAAATGAGAATGAAAATATGATGAGTTATACCTTTTAGGAAGTTTTTTTACCAATTTAAATTCCTTAGACTATGATTCATATGCTCATATTCTTCTTGAGACTCTTGATATTGTTCATCTATCACACCGTACATGGATATAAGATCTTAAAAATATATGTCAACCTACACCATTTTTGTTTCTTATTTATTTATTTTTTATAAAAACCTTGTGCATCTATTTGAAAACTACAATGTGGATATATAATTCCATCTTTGTCTTTGGTTATAAATATTTTACACTTTGATATCACTCCTATACAAAATAAATATGCACTTTGTAGACTTAAATTCAAGTTTTAAATTTTTTTATCCTTTAGAATGTGAGAGTAATTTTCATAACCAAAAATTTTCAAGTGTCATAACCATGGATTATCACTATCCCATTATTCCTAATAAGTATGATCAACTAGCCTGTATATGGGTGATTTGTTAAAAATATAAAAGGCACGATCCAATACTTTACCCTAAAACATTTACTCCAAATCAGCACCACTTAGTATAATTTAGACCTTATCCATTACTATAATGTTCATCCACTCTAAGAATTCATTTTACTACAATTTTTATGGATTTATATTTTCCATTTGAATGTTTATATATATTAAATTTATTGAAATATTTGGAGTATAACTCACTCCCATTTTTTTTGTAGAACACTTTCATATTTTACTCCTATTTCTCCACAAAGCCTTTGAGTTGCTTAAATATTTTGAGAAAACCATGTTTCTTCAAGATGAAGCATATGCAAGTCTTGTGAGATTATTTATCTATGAAATACACATACAAGATAAACATGTTAGTGATGGGACATATTTTAGTTTTTAAACACCACTATAGATCATCTACAATATTCTACTTTCCTAATCAATATTTATAATGAAGTTCACTTGACTTAATTTTTTTGATCTAATATTTACAAAATTTAAAGTCCAAGAGATAATTATTCTTTCATTTTTCCATATATCTAGTCTAAAACATGCAAAAACCCTTTTCACTAATATGTCCTAGACTCTAATGTCAGCTAATTATCTTCTCTATTGGAAGCAATGCATAAGTTCATTATTTAGTCTTGGCCTCAGAAACAATAGTGTTGTTACATGTGATACTTATCTTAATCACATCAGTATTGAAAAAAGTACCCATGTGCACACTTATTTATAACACAATAACCCACATACCATTTTTCACCCATATTTTTTTAATGATACTTGGACGCTAGCATCATTCATTTTACTCATAAAGATCAAATTCCTTGTAAGGCCAATAATGTAAAAAAACACCTAGGAGTGTCTTGATGCTTCCATCTCTAAATTTTAACTTCATTTCTCCTCTACCATAATCATATAGGTTTATTTTTATCTTATAAATATATCACTACCATCATAAAATTCATATTATAAAAAAAAAAAAGACTCCCTTATATGAGGTATATGATATGAGTATCTAGAGTCAATCATCCACACATAATTGCATGCATTTGGGATTGAAGCTATGAGACATAATTATTTCTTAAGGATTTCAAAAACATCTATTGGTTTTACATTTTCCACTTTTATCTCTTTAAATTCCTTCTTAAAATTCCCCATATTGCCATAGTTCCAAAACTTATTCAAGTATATATATAGAGTCTTACATCTAGATCTAGACTTTGAATGACTTTCATAGTACTCCTCTTACCTCTTTCTTACAAGTGACCTCACATGGATATGATGTCATTTTGATCATATATTTAAATATACTTAAGCATCATCTACTCTGATAATGGATCTGAAACTAAATCTTGTACTTTTAGCTCTAATGTAATAACAATGATTTCCATCACTAAATTATCCTAAAACTATGGAAAAAAACAAAAAAATGTGCTACACCTTTCTTCATCATCCATGAAAAAATGTTAACATAGAATAATTTTCAATGCATTATAGTGATTTGAAATTGAATAATCATTATTCTTTCTCAATGAATGCAAATTCTTTCACATTGATAGTTTTTTTACTAGTGAACTGACATTGTACAATGTACCCATCTTATCTAAAATATGCTTTGCATGATTTTTAGTCCAAAAAAATAGTATCACTAAATCCAACAAACATAATTTGATAGATATTATATATTTCATATCAAATATTTCCCATTATTTCAATTTTATTCCCATGGGTGTTGTTTTTGCTAAAACAATCCACTACTCTCTATTTACTAAGAGATATTCCATCTTAACTTTCCATAAATCAAAATTATGTCCATTGAATTTATCAATATATATCCTAATACTTCCATGCATTTTATTCTCATGAGATTATTTTCTAAAACTCCCACTTCAAGGAAAATGTATTGCAAGTTATTACAACATATACAAAGCTTACAGCCAAGATTTGATACCAATTTTTGGAATAATAATATGTAGTATAAACTAATAAAGAGAGATATGTTATGCAAAAATTACACATTAAAAAATATATATATTAACAAATATAAACATAATTTCACCTAGGAAAACCATTTTAGATTTAAAAACTAGCATATTAACCTTCTAGATTATAATAGAAAACTAAACAATTTTACAATGCTACACAAAGTCAAGCAATGTTATATTCATTTTAATACAACACTTTACTATATATTAAGATTCACACATTTTACCATGTGTATTTAGCATTCAACACACATCTTCCTTGTAAGACATTTATTCAACACCCAATTTATAATGCCCACATGAAAAGATAATTTTAATTCACCACATACTACTCCAAGTGATAAATGAGTAAGACCCCTAAATAAATACATGTCATAGATACACCAAGAAGTTCATATCCCTTAATAAATTTAGCATATAAAATAAAAAATTTATCTAAATTGGCTTAAGATAACCTTCATTTATTGACATTTTGAACAACTGCTCATAACACCTTACTATGACTCAACCTATGAAATCCACTTCACAACATTCCATACAGAAATTAAATTATGTAGATGTCTACATGTGTCTATATAATAATTACTACATGTTGAAAATATTATGTAGCTATCATAAGTAGTATTTATGTAAGTTTGTGTAAACATCTATACTTGTGTAATTAATATGCACTTAGAACTTACATAACTCCATGTACAAAATATTCCTTTCACACAATCACCATTTGGTAGATCCATGAAAATTTAGTATATTTATTAACAATTTAGTGTCATTACTAATAACCTTATATTCCATTTTATGTAATGAAAATTCACATACTATGTTATGATCCACACTTGTAATAATTAAAAATATGCAAAATGTAATTTAGATCACAATAGATATTGTTGGGACAAGATTATAAAATATTAAATATATTAAAAAATATAATAATACCCTTATTGTAGGTAAATACCATACAATACTCCTTTATGAAGGAATAACTCCACAACTCGACTTCGAGGGGGACAACCTCTAATATCCTTTTACCAAATAGAAGACAAAGTGATTACTTGATTTATATCTTTTACAATGATATTTACCTCCTATATATAGACCTATAATAACTAACCATGGATGGGTAACCTCCTAGTCCTAATGTAGGCCAACTCTAACCAATATCCTAATTCCATAAGTTACCCATCTAACCCATATAATGACCTATACCACTAACTAAGGGGGATGTGTTCCACATGCCAACATATTCATCAACCCAAATATATTAATATATCATATCCCTAGGCACATAGCAATCCTTCCCTCTTTGACATGTTTCATCCTCAAAACATAGGGAGAAACCAAATAATGAGTGTGTTTCAAATCATTTCACACTTGCCTCCAATCTTGATCATCTAACCACCTACATGTGATCTAGATATGTAAAAAATTACTAACCATGTTGTCAATTTCCATTGTCCTAGTCTGATTCCATTTATGATCATGGTTGTACCTCCTTGGTGTCCATGAAAAATTATCTCTCCTCTGATTTCATGTTCCATAGTCCATTTAATTGCTTTGATTTATTACATAACCATGGTAATTATGTTTTTTATTCCACACATATTCATAATGATGTCACCACTGATTCCATGTTCCATATTATATTACATCATTTTGATTCCATGCATACCCATACTAGTTATCCTATACCTTCCAAGTTTAACCAAATTTATTTTTCCTATTATTTTGTGTATATAAAAAAAAAATTATTATTATGATGATCCTTGGCATACCTCCATGATGGATTCATCTCATGATGATGTGGGTGTATAGATACCCCATCCTTAGTATCATGTTCTACTTTTATGACCTTATCATATTTTTCTTCCTCATCTTCTACCTTTTCATGTGGAATTTCCCTTGTCTCTTGAGTAGATGAAATGTTTTGATTTACTTGTACTAGTTATTTATCTATGTCTTCATTTGAATTATCTTATTCATCATCTTCAAGTTCCTCCTGATCCTCTTCCTTAAACTTTATTTTTGCCTTTCCACCCATAAATTGACCTTATTTTCCCTATACCAAAAATTCATAAACTTTTTTTAGACATTATTATTCCCAAAATATCTAAACAATGATATACAAGAACCATATCCACACCCTCAAATATATAAAACATAAAAATATGAATTAAAAACATGTTTGTCAATAGTGAGCTTAAAATATTCAAAAATTTACATGTTCTTACCCTCTATTGGCTCCTCCTTGATATTATTTTCTTGAACATGTAGATGCTGAGCCACTACCATATTTTATGGATATAATAACCTTATTTTAGATGCATCCATGAAATTAAAATATTGAGTATGGTTTACTTGGAGTTAAACTATTAGAACCCTTAATTTATATCTCATCTTATTCTTTAATATCATCTACCTCTATTTTTTCACCATTTTTAGCTTCTTCATTATCATCATGATGCTTATTGTCTTCTTCTTCCTCATTTGCAATCTCATCTTCATTACCATCATCATTATTATTTTATTCCTCTATTTTTTTTCTTATTCATCATCTGCAGTGTCTTTATCATTATCATCAACATTAGTTCCATAATATTCATTTTATTTTTTATGATCTTATTCTTATGTCCCATAGATCTAGGAAAACATGTTGCATTTATTCTGATAAAAAAATCCATCATGCTACTCCTAATTGGTGATACTAATGTCATGTAATCCCTAAAAAATAAAAATAAAATTGTTCCCATCCACTTTGATTAAAATATCTCCGTAAAAAAGAGACGCATTATTTAACATCAAGATCATACTCTCCTAAAAAATTCTTGAAATCCATTATTCACACAAACTAGGTTACATGTGTGTGTGTGTGTGTGTGTGTACACATATGTATATATACAAACACACACACACACACACACACACACACACACACACACACACACACACACACACACACACAACTCATGGAAAAATGATCCAAAGAACCCATAATTTTTACTATAGTTCCTCTATATAATAATGAAACTTTACTAAAATTTTGGCTGAAAAGTTCAAAAAAAATTGTCCTACAGAGTGGATCTATGAAAAGATATAAAATCACAACCACTCACTCAAAATAGATCAAAAAATTATTAAATTTTGATGGTATCTCTATTGTATGCTAATATTTTCTCAATAAAAATTTCACCAAAAAATTATAAAAATTTAGAAAGATATGATGAATATATTACAAACACTAAAATATAAATATATCCTTCAAAATGAATCATAAAACCTCAATTTTTTAATTATAACTTCCTTGAAATAATTCCCAACTCGAGTAAAAAATAAATAAAAACCTTTGGAATATATTTAAAGATATCAATGATTCCATAAAACTAGGGTTTCACCCACACAATTTATCCAAATCAAAGCTTTTATACCACTTGTTATGATCTACAATTATAATAATTGAAATAATGAGAATGTAATGTAGATCATATCCACACTTATAATAATTAAAATATGCAAAAATAGAATAATACCCTTATGGTAGGCAAATAATATACAATACTCCTTTAGGAATGAATAAATCTACAATACCACTTTGAGGGGAACAACCTCCAATATCCTTCTAACCAATAGAAGACTCAACACTTGATTTATTAATTTACAATGATATTCATCTACTTTATATAGGCCTCTATATAACTAAAAATGGATGGGTAACCTCCTAATCCCAATGTAGGCCAACCATTTCCCATTTCACTAATTCCAAAATTTACTCATTTATTCTAACATATTGGACCCATATAACTAACTAAGGGAGATGTGTGCCATGTGTCAGCATCTACATGAACCCATGTACATTATTATATCATATCCCTATGTTCATATCATGAAGTATTAATAAAGTATACCTCTTCTTATATAACTAAAGAAATAGAAGTAATTTTTTTCTAACATATAATATTACCCTAACATTTTGAAACATGCCACAAACAACAAAACATCCAATTGTTGCACCACTAAATATTATGACTAACCTACTCATGTTTTTTGGTTGACATAAATTTTTTTATGGACATGGGTGCTCCTGCATCAGTAGTATATTTAATAAAGGAATAGCCATGTTTATTGAAATAATGGTGTTTATTTATATTAGTTGGTTAATTTTGTGTTTCTACTAGAAGAATTTTCATTTTTTTAATGTTATATTTATGTGCCTCTTTTTGTAGACGCCTAAAACTAGCCACCAATTACCTTTGACCGGACTTCAAACCAATTCTTACCAACCATTACAAATTAAGCCTATGAATCACTAAACATCCTAAATTTGCTTTTGCATCATTTGTCAAAGCTCAGAATCATGTTGAGACATATCTAATTTGGGAATCTTATCATATGCAATCATAACCTCTCACAAATTCATCTCTAAGCACCCTATGACATCACAATAGTCAATTTAGCCTATGAACCTATTAAGTGGGGCACATGAACAAATATCAAATCTAGAAATGATAAAAGCCGAATCATAATTGATTAACAAGCTAAACAAAATTAAATGCCTAGTTGAGTTATCTATGTACAATTAATGAATTACTAAAAAAGGAAATTCAAAAATATGAAATATCCTAACTTTTCTTGATTACCTTTTGTGAGTTGTCAAGCCTTTTCAACTATCTCAAAATATCTCACCCATGCTATTCATTGAAAATAATTAATTCTTGAAACCTTTTAACTCCACCAGGGTTATGTTGACTCATGTAGGTTAGGTTTTAATTCATTCCATGTTTAAACTACACTCTAATTCATCTTGAGTTGGTGTTAGTTCATAATCCTATAAATACAAGCCATTGCCTATTGAAAAGAGAGCTTGGAAATTGTAGATTTATAATAAAAGTTTTGTAGCATGATTTATATCAATAGTGTTATAATGACAAAATATTGAGCCAATCCACATCAAGAAATCATAAGCCATATCAAGCCCTAATGGTGCCAAGCAGAGAAGGAGCAAAGAAAACTTCATATCCAAAGACTCTTTGAAAATAAACGAAGTAAGAAATATAATGAATCATTTGGAACATTCAAAGAAGGTAAGATATTTGTTTGTCTTTTGAATTTTAGTTGTGTTTTCAATTGGTTTTGTTCATTAAGCTCCCTCTAAGATCTAGACTTAGAGATGTTATCATGTTAGTGTGTTATTTTCATTATTTTATGGACTAATAATTCATCTAACCTCCTCTCTATTGTCAAATTTCTATGATCATAAATGGCACACCCATTGGGACCATAGAAGCATCCCACATACCAAAGAGACCAAGATGTAACTCCTAAATTTTCAAATGAATGCTTGAATAGCTTAAAAATTGGAGTTTTTGCTATATTTTGTTTTTTATGTTAACTCAAATTTACACAGACATTAGTTTGGCATAACCATAATTGATTTTGCCTAACCAACATTGGTTCTATCTAACAGTTATCAGTTATGGCTAACTATCATCAGTTATGGTGCAAGGTAAGACATGCCTTAAAAATTAGGATTTTGAATCTTCTTAACATTCCTAACTATTATTTCTTGTTTCATTGACTTGTATTTTCCCTATCTAATCATATTATTGTAGGTTTTATGGAGTTTTTGTAATATTTTGAGTTAACCAACATTTTTTTGAAATATTTTGTTTTTCCTTTGGGTTCACAGGTAGTTGATATCAGTATTTATTGACCAACATCAATTCATTTACAACCAGTATCAATCACAAGTGATTGACATCGATGTTTATGTAAAAAATATAGAAAAACCCAAGATCTATCTTTTCAAAACTTATTTTCTCATCCATAAATGTTCTTCAAAGTAGAAGGAAACTCTCTAACATTTTGAAGACCAAGGTGAGAATATGACATAAATTTTCAAGTTTAAACTCTTGAACACTTTATTTTGTTGCCTAAAAAGAATGGTTAAGTCTTGAACATTTGGTTTTAATGCTTAAAAAGAACTTAGGTGATTTGTGTTAAGTTATTTTGTGAGAATTCTTATTTTTTTGCAAATTTAAGCCAAGGGTCGAAAAAGTTCATTAAAACATCTGATTTGGTGCACAAAATTAACACTTATATTTCAAATTCTTAAAAGTGTTTGTTTTATTACTTGTTTGTTTTTTTTTGAAAAATTAAGAGTGTGTGTATGCTCTCCCCCATCCCCTTTAGGGAACTTGGGTGACCAAAAGTGCCTTTTCCTTGTAATTTATACCTAGTCCAAGGTGTGGAAAGATTGTTGTCTAGGCTCTCCCCAAAACCCATATGGTTTGGGTGATCTAAAAGCAACCACTAAATTCTTTTCACTTAGTTTTATTTTTATGTAACTTGGCTTATGAAGGGGAGTTCATAGCTTATTCATAAGTTCTTTAAGGAAGCTTTAACCTAGGGTTTCATATCCTGACATTGGTTTAACCCTATTCCATGGTAGGGTATATAAATTAGGGTATGCATACTATGAGAACTAGGGGTTAAATGACTAACATCTCCTTTCATAACAAAAACTCAAGTCAGGTCTAGTTAAACAGGGGATTCCAATAAATAATACATGGATAAAAGCAATATGAAAAGTAATAGACCCTTGCATAGTAAGTTAATCAATATGAACTCAATTGACATGAAAAATATCTAGTGTAATCACACTTGAGACCATCTAGATGGTCAAAAACTTAAATTTTAGAATGATCCCACTTGTCTTAGACATATTGTTGATGTAGGGTGAGTATCCCAAAGGTCCATGTCACTATATAATAATTTGGGATAAGGGGCATGTAAAAACCCTACTACTTCATGCACTTTTATATTTGGATTAATACTTAAAATCCTCCCAAGAGCATGTATATAAATGGATTTAAGCAATAAGATGCAAACTTATCAATTTAGGGATTAGGACACTATAATTAGTTGTATTTATCTTTTCCTTTATTGTTTGGTCTTTTAGTCTAAAATCATTTACTTATTTGTGCCATGTCAAAACAAGTTTTGTGTCCACACCACTCCATTTTTTGAGAAGGCATTATACCATCCATTTGGCACCTTGTTTTTAACTTAGTCATTTTTTGTCAAAAATGTTGTGAATGTCACTTGATTGAAATGGGTAATGTTATTCTACCTAAATAATTTAAAGTTTTTATACCTTAGATTCTTAAAACAAACCATTTGATCATACCTTTAGAGAGAAATAACATCGTTACACTACTTGATTTATTACATAGACTTGATTTTTCTTGTGTCCAAAATCATCCATGTTTGAAACCAAACCATGTATGTCTTTGTAGTCCTTGTTTAGTGTCATTATTCCATTTAACTTTGTCTATCTTGTTAGGTCAAATAAGCCTAGTTTCCAAAGTTGAGTTTTTGATTAACATTGGCAAGTTTTAATCCAAACATTTATTAATTTTTGTTTATACCTTATTTAATTGGGGATTAGATACCAATATTTTTATTTTGGGTTGTGTAACTTAGGTTAATTATTTACCTAAATTCTAAAACTATTTGTTTGTGCCTTTATTTAGGAGAAAATAGTCTATCTCCAAGAGCTTTTTGTTTTATGCCTCATACCAATTTGACCAAGTTTATGTCTAAAGTTGAGTGCCTAGTTTAAGCCAAAGTATTTTAAATTTTTTAGATTAAATAATTATTTTGTTTAAATTCTATATTTTGATGCCATATTTATCCAAAATTCCTATCACATGCCTTTGTTTGAGCCTAGCTTTTGACTCTACATTTGGCCAAAAGACATAGCAACCTTTATTTTTCTAGATTAGACCTATTTGGAACACTTTGAACCTAGAGTTTGGCATTCTAATTTTAGTTCATCCAATTTACCTTTTTTGTGTGAGACATTTAGAATTATACATTTTACATTAGGTTGTTTTATACCAAGTTTTAGCACAAACCATTTTGGATATACATCTCCATCCTTTGACCAAGTTAGATTGAGTTTGAACCTTTTGTCTTCTTAGACATTGTTTTTTTTAGATTTTATAGAACTCTAATACCTTTTTGTTGAAAATCATTCACCATTTATTCAACAATGTCTCAATATACACATAGTGGATTCATGTACAATCTAGGGTATAGTAATGTTGTCACATAAGAAGACTTTATTCAAGACCCCTATGGAGATGATGTTATTTGTGAGATGGACCTTTATCCACCTTACAACACTCAAACCAAGGAATAAATATAAGATCATTTGGCCCAATATTTGGTTAACATGCATCCATACTTATATTAGGACCAAGATCAAATGACAAAATACCTAGCTAACATACATTCGGTTGTAGAACAAGTCCAATAACAACTATACTATGTTATAATACCATCAGCCTATGACCCTTATTTATTTGATAATCACTTGTATGTCAATAAGGATAAAATTTTTAATAAAATCCATGGAGGTGGGGATAATTTTCCAATAGAATTCCCCCCTGAAAATGTACCAAGTTTAGTAATATGACCTTATAACATGACTTATAATCAAACCAACAAACAAGCCTCTTCTAGAAATCCTCATGTTATAGTGTCTATGCCATATCAAGACCATCGTATGCTTATAAAATGGAATGGGCTCATGGATAATCATTTCATATAGATTCAATAGCATACCAAACATATTTGAACTTAGTGTGTAACTTCAACAACATGACCATGTCAAAATTTACTCTTATTGAGTTAGCTGCTTCAACAGGAGTTTTAATCAAATTGACAAGCCAATAAAATTAGGATATATACCCATTTGTGAAAATAACTTCAATTTGGAATATGTTCAATGCCACCACCATCGAAAAAGTGTCTTCTACTTCTACGCAAAATAGTGAGCCAACCATAATGGACAATGTGCAAGCAACATCTAATCTAGACCAAAGTGGTGTAAACACATAAACAACTAGTCCATATCAAAACATGCCTTTAGTAAAACATATGAGTTGTTAAAAAAATCAGGGTGTAATAAAGTATAATTCCCAACCACAAATAAATACCTCTAATCCTCAACTAGTTAATTCTTCAAGCACATAAATACAAGGATTAAGTAATCAAGTAATAATCACTGTCATGCCTTAACAAAATGTGATGGATATTAATCCACCAAAATAGGTGAAAAATAATATTTCACAAAAATAGGAACAATATAACATACCCACATAGTAGAGGAAACACATTCTACCACCTCAATATGGGAAACCAATGTTTCACCTTGCCAGGTAGTGATGAATATACCTCTTCAGTCATAGACCAACATGCCATTGCAATCACAAATGATGTCTAATAAACAAAATATAGGTATTTTTAAGAAATAAATTCCAAACCTTCAACATGCATCTACTTATTAATAAGGATTTGTACAACCAAGAGGTTCCAAAGTTCCACAAGTACCGATTAGGCAACAATTACCTTTTGTGTCAAACATGCCACAAGCTTAATGATAAGGCCCTTGTTCATAATTTCCCCTTAATCAAAAAGTTATGATTAGTCAAAAACCAATCCATAATCAACCTTAATAGGCAAAATATTTCACTCCCAGCCATATCTTTCCATTTCAGATACAATATTCCCAAAACCAAGCCCATATACCAAATCCTAACCATAATATTATACCATAATGCATGTAATTTCAATAATCATACCCTGATCCACATATGCATATTCTTGGTTAATTCCATATCCAAACTAAAATTATACAAAAATTCATTCCTCCATATCCACTCTTGACTACGTAGCCTCCACCTTAGACCAATGGTCTCCCCAGTTTCCTAGCCCAAGAACTGCAACAAATGAAGGATGCAATTTTTGTCATCCAAGTTGGGAAATAAAATAAGAAGTTAAAGTTGGAAGACATGTGTTCCTACCCTTTAAACATGGATTATCTATAGATACCATTTCCTCTAAGGTACAAAACACTAAAATTTGACCAGTACAAGGGGAAAGGTAACCCCAAGCTCCACCTAAATAGATTCTTTATTATTTATCAACCAGTGGCATACAATGACATATACCTCCTATTTTTATTTCCAAGGAGTCTAAAAATTCAAGATTTGGAATGGTGTCTAAATTTACCTAAGAATTCAATATCTAATTTTGATGATCTTTTTGACAATTTTGTGTAACACGTCTCTTACAATCTTGAGAATGAGATTTTGTTGTTCAATTTGACACAAGCCAAATAAAAGGTTGGTCAAATATTTTCAAGTTATATTCAACAATGGAGAGCCCTTAAAATCTGATTCACCCATAATCTACTAGATAAGCAATTAGCCACTGTGTTTTCCAAGAATTTACACATAGAGATATCTTACCATTTAGAGCTATAGTGTGCACAAACTTTCAAGGAGATCATTGATAAAGGTTTGTTGATTGAAAGAGCCATAAATAAAAAAGGGACTATTAATCTTACCTCATCAAATAAGAACTAAAATATAATCTAAAAAAATGGCTAAAACCAAAATCAGAACCAAGTCCAAGTGCAAGCATTGCAACAAACCTAGGCTAATAATTATGACAAACCCAAGTCATTTAATCACAACAAGAATGTAATTGGAAATAGATTAACTTAGTCATGACATGTATTCTTGGTGAAAACACCATGTACTTAGCCTATATTGCATATGCAAATTACTCCTAACCAATAACCTCTTTAGCAAACATAGCAAGTGTAGTAGCCTAGACTAGTGTAATAGACACAACAACCTTTGCCTTCAAAAACCCATCCTAAAAGAAGAACTATGCCTACTCGTCACATCTCTAGTGAACTTGGAGAACCCATTGAATCTATGTTTTTCAATCTTTTCACCACTAATCTAATTAGCTAGCCTATTTTAAAACATTATCTTGAGGTCATTCCTTCCCTAAATTAGTATGATAAAATGAATTATGTGATTATCATTGGGTTAATGGACATAATTTGCATCATTGTGTGAAAATTAAACATTTGATTGAGAATATCTTGGAAATGGAGAGATAACATTGGATAACAGGTTTTCCACATCTAATCAAAATTTGGGAATTTATCAGAACCCTTTTCCACAACATGAAAATCAATAATAGCAACAATTTCTAGCATAACAATAACAATAATGTCAACCACCAAGATAGAACCAATAAAACTAGTAGCAATAGAACTAACATCAAACAAATAGATGGAATCAAGGCTAGAACGATACCAAAAACCAATAGACCTACCATATAGTTTCACATGACTACAACAAGGTTGTAGTCCATATTGTAGGAAGTTGCATTTCTACCATCTCCATCAATCTGAGACCAAGTACCAATCAAATAAGACCATTGATAATTAATTATAACCAACCAACCCATGTCAATGATCTTTCCTTGACTTAAGACTACATACAGGTGTACCAAAAAGTAAGGATTACCAATTTTGGACTGTCTATCAATAATTCATCATTCTCCCATGACCATGCACAAGTACACTAGCAAGCAAGACTTATCCTATCTGGTCCCCCACCACCATCATTTATTAGTAACAATGGTCCTGTATCTAATCCCAATTATGCAATCATAACTTGATGATTGAATATTACCATCCTAGGCCCATATCCATCTACCACTTTACCCATTCAACTGAACATTTTGGCTAGGAACAATCCATCTACCATTATGCAATAAAATACGTTCAATATTGTGGAATAATTTTAGAAGATGCCTACACAAATATCCATTTTGTATTTTTTGTGTACATCCACCATCCACAAGAACATATTAATAGAGTTCCTTGGCCAATCTAAAATTCTTAATGACATATCTCTAGACAAATTTCAAGCTTTGGTTGGACATCTAGCGCTAGGCCAATAATTAACCTTTGACAAAGGTGATATTTCATCCCTTGGCCTTTTGAATAATAATTCATTGTACATTGAAGTTGTCATAATACAAAACAAAGTGAAATGTGTCCTCATAGATTATGGATCAAATCTAAATATTGTGTCTCTAAATCTCATCAATATTATCGAGTATACCATAGCTGATCTCTAACCAAAAAATATCACCATGAAAGCCTATGATAATGAATAATAGGAATCACAAGGCACTATTAGCTTGCTAGTTATGATTGGGCCGTTAACCCACAATACACTATGCCATGTGTTAGACCATGATTTATCATATAATATGCTTTTGGGTAAACCTTGGATACTTAAAATTCATGTACTCCTATCAACATTACACTAGTGTATAAATTTCTCCCATTCAAGTATAGAGGTCACCATTCATGGAAATTTATAGCCATATAAACATGGAAGCATTTGGAGGTCGAGTACTAAAGCTATAACTATTGTTTTGGCTTGAATCCGATTCTTAAAAAAGACAAGGGAAACTAAATACTTTTTGATTCACCAGAGGCCAATTAAATTGACCCAGATACCCTTGATCACTTTTTAACATGCCACTTCATGAAATATCTAATCATTATACTATCTCAGCTAATGGCCCATGAGAATATTTGACCCATGATACATTCCACATTGCCAAGCTTCCATATAATCCCAAGTCCTTTGGAAAACCAAAGTCAAAACTACCTTTCATGGAATGGTAAAGAAAGGGTAGAGGCCACCTACAGAGTCCATCATGTATCATTTTCATATGAGCTACTGGCTAAGAAAATGACCCATTTGAAGGTGATGAATCTTGGTTTTATAATGACAAAATGGAAAACTATTATCTAAATGACAAGTATCCCATTTCAAACAAAATCATGAAAAGACATGTCTATGAATAAGGAGGCATTGGGCTAAATCGATAAGGTCTGCTCGAGCCAGTTTCTACCACTTGGTACAAAGCAACCTATGGACTCAAATTTAAACCACCTAGGGCTGACCCCATGTACCTAATTCATATTCCAATATCAACATTGAAGTAGAGTCTAATCATAGCCCTTTTAAGGACCTATCCAATAACAATTTATTTAATACCAATGCCATTTTTACCCTTAGACTAGTTACTCATCACAATCCACTTCCTTTATATTATCCTCAACTAATATACTAGGACCAATAAGAATCAATAGTTTTAGTTGATGAGTTTTAGAATGATGAGGATTTTTACAAATTTTTAAGCCTTAGGGATAATGTTCCATTAGAATACCACAAACAAGGGTTCTTAATCAAATTGGACCCTACAACCTACTTTGGAGAATGGGTGAACACCCTTAGCAAAAATAAATAAATAAAACATTGAGGTTCCAAAGTGAAAACCTCTTCGAGGTGCTTTTAGACCAAGGAAATAGTAAAGAGAAAAGTCAATCTAGTGGTGAAAACGTATTTTAGGTACCATTAAATAGGGGTGTTCAAACTTCCTCAAACTTAACTCAAGAGACCACCAATGATGAACTTGCTTATGGGTTTGAGTTTAATTTTAAAGAAAAATAGGCTTTTGATCATATCATCCAAGACTTTCCAATAATGTTTATTGCATGGCCATCCCTATCATTAGGTGATTTTGATTCATCGTGCCTAGGAAAATTTGTAGAGCTAGTTCTAACAGAGGACTCTACCCTTGTAGATCAATTTAAATATTTACCAACCATTTTAAAATATGGTTCAACACTTCTTGTAGAGGACACTATAGAAGTTAACATCAGGACTCCACATGACCCAAAATGTATTAAATTAGGTACAACCCTCATTAAGGAGGAACATGAAGTATTTATAGCCCTTTTGAGGGAATTTATTGATGTATTTTCATGGGCCTATTCTAACATGCTTGGTTTGGACCCCACCTTGGTTGTGCACCACCTTGTGGTACATCTTGATGCTAAATCTATAAAATAATAATTACACATAAGATGCATCCCACATTTTTATATTAGTGAAGAAAGAGTTGGAAAAACTCTTGGAAGTAGGATGTATTCGACCAATTGACTACCCAGAGTGGATCTTGAATGTTGTACTAGTCAGAAAGAATCCAAAAAGAATCAAAATATGTATTGATTTTTGAGACATAAACAAGGCCTACCCTAAAGATGAATTTTATCTACCAAACATTGAAATGATTTTCAACTCCAAAACAAGTTATGAAATACTTTCATTGATGGATTTTTAGGATACAACTAGATCTAGATTACGCTAGAAGACCAACATAAAAAAACATTCACCACACTATGGGAGATATTCTATTATCATGTTATGCCATTTGGTCCCAAAAATGTTGGGGCTACCTATCAAAGATCCATGACCATCTTATTTCATGATATGATTCATGACATTATCGAAGACTATGTCGATGACATACTAGGTAAATCAAAGACCATGGCCGATCATCCAACAAAACTAAGGAGGCTATTTGAGGGATTACATGAATACAAAGTTAGGATCAACCATAAGAAATGTGTTTTTGGAGTTAATTCAAGAAAATTTATTGGCTTCATTATGTCACATTGAGGCATTAAAGCTGATCCAACCAAAGTTCAAGCCATAACAAACATAATAACACCATCTAATTTGAATTATCTCCATATTTTGTAGGGTAAGATCCAATCCATCAAATGCTTCATATCTCAATTGGTAGACAAGTAACATCTATTTACACATCTACTGAAGAAGAGTGTGACATTTCATTGAGATGATAAATGTCAAAAATGTTTCCAACAATTGAAGGATTATCTAGTAAAATTGCCTATTTTATTTCCTCCTATGCTAAGAAAGTCATTCTTACTATATCTATCTATCACTGATAAAGCCCTAGGGGCATTTATAGCTCAACATGATGATAATGGAAAGGATCATGCCATGTAATATTTAATTTGTACAATGTTAGTATATGAGCATAATTATATGCCCATTGAAAAAACTTATTTAGCTATGGTTTTTGTAGCTAAAAAATAGTGACATTATATGTTAAAAAACAAGACCATGGTTATATCCAAAGAAGATCCACTCAAGTGTATACTATCTAAAACGACCTTACAAGGATGCATGGCTAAATGGATCATGCTTCTCAGTGAGTTTGAGATAGAGTATGTCAACTAGAAAGCCATCATGGGGAAAGTTCTTGTAGATTAGCTTGTTGAAGCACCCCTTGTAGATACAAAACCACTAAATTTCAATTCCCATATGAGTTCATTATGACCATAATTGAAACACCTCTTAAGGAGCAACACTAGAAGATATATTTTGATGGATCATTCACAGCATATGAATCAGGATTAGGACTTTTATTCATTACTCCATAGGGGGATCTAATCATGAAATCATTCAAGATCAATTTGACTTGTACCAATAACATGGATGATTATGAAGCACTTGTTTTAGGGCTTTGACAAGTAACACAATGGAACATACAAAATCTTAAGGTTTATGGTGATTCTTAGTTAATCATAAATTAGGTTACAAACCATTTTTAGACCAAGGATGACAATCCAGTACCATATAAGGCCATGATAAAAACTTTCAAACAAAAAACTACTATGTAGTTTGAACATATACCAAGAGATAGTAATATAATATCAGATTCCATGTCTACCATTAGATATTTGATTTAATATATAGATACGACAAAATAATACCAATTCCTCATTGAAAATATATTATCACAAGGTCTTGAACCTTCAACCGTCACAATGATTTGTGATATTATTGGTGCCAACTCTATTTTGTATTTAGACCTTTACACATATCTTCATCACCAAATAATGCCACCAGACCTGTCATACAAATAATCCAAATTCTTTGTCCACCATGCCACATATTATAGCTTACTCAGATGAACCCTTTATCACCATAATTTTGTTGGAAATTTACTTCATTGTTTAAATTTTCCATAATATATATTATCATTATGGGAAGTTCATGAAGTAATATGTAGAGCCCACACTAGTCGGGTAGTCCTAGCCAATAATCTCATGCATACTAGATACTGTTAACCAATGATGGATGCAGATGTAGTTGCATATGTGAAAAATCATGATAAATGTCAAAGGCATGTTAATCTGATTCATGCCTCGAACAAGACTTTGAAATCAATACTTACACTATGGTAATTTTCTAAATGGGACCTTGATCTCATTGGGAAGATAAACACCACCTCATTTGATGGCCATAAATATATCCTTACCACCATTGAATATTTCACTAAGTGGGTTGAAGTTATATGCCTCACTTACATGACTAAAAATAAAATTTCCAAATTCATATTCAACCATCTCATCTATCATTATGGTATCCCTTCTAAAATATTATCTAATAATAGTGGATCATTAAAAACCAAGGATGTTAAATCGCTATGTGCCAATTACAAAATCACTCAACATTTTTACACTACATATTACCCTCAAGGTAATCACCAAGTGGAAGCATCTAATAAAACCATTATCAACATCCTCAAAAATATTATCAATGATGTTGGCCATGATTGACACCTTCAAATATTCCATGACCTCTGGGCATACCATACCAATCACCACACTCCAATAGAATCCACTCTATACTCACTTGTTTATGGCACTGAATCCATTCTTCCCATTGAGGGTGTGTTACCTTCTTTATGCATCTCTTTAAAACATGTCATGGGTGATAAAGACTATTTATTAGCTAACCTAAAAGAACTAGAGTTACTTGACGAGAAATGCTTTGCCACAGTTAACAACTTAAAATCATACCATAACGGATTCTATGGCCACTACAATCGGCATGTTAAACACAAATAATTTGAAATTGGTGATCTTGTTCTTAAATAAAACCAACATAATACCAAAACTAAGAAGAAGCACAAAGGAAAGTTCAAACCTAACTGGATAATCCTTTCATCGTTATTGCAAACTATGGCACTAGAGAATATAGGCTCGCTATGCCATATGGGGATAAACTTGATGAGCTGATGATCATCATACACCTCAAACATTACTTCACTTGAGAGACCTGGTGTATTGTCTATGAGTCTCATTTTATTTATACCATAGTATTAACATTCCTTATACCAAACCATTGTACCATATACCATTCTAACCTACCTGTTACATCAACCTAGTTTCTTAAGGATTTTGGGTTCCCTCACTATCTCACAAAAAATTACTTGTCATTTAGTTTCCCCATCCTTATTAGCCTTTTAGTTTCCCATGCTCTCACCATTTTATGATCCCTTTCCCACATTCTTATATAACATTCATCATGTTTTCTTTCTCAATAATTTTATTTTATCCCATTTCCTAAGAGAACTACATGGATTGAAGTTTTTATTAGATCTTATATCTATGGAGCTATGTAGGCAACATCTACTTACCTAGCATATCTGGAGCTAGCTCAACCATCCCATTCCTTTTATTCTATGCCCACATTTTATTTTTTTTATGTTGTCTCCTATCTTCTTAGGGTAATGTTTATCTTCTTGTTTATGTCATGTTGTTTGTACTAACATTGTAATTAACCATTATTTGTGTACTTTTGGTTGTTTTATTTGTTGTTTTGTCTTTATGTTTGTTTGTTTATTTTCTTTTTTTTTCTTTCTTGTTGTGCCTTGATTCAGTCTATGTGCATTCATTGGGTGATTCCATGTGCATTCCATATTCATGTGTCAACATTGTCATCATGTTTTTTATCATTGTTACATTATTTCCACTATATTATTAGATCACTTGTCAATCCATATGCATAATTTAGCCAAGTTATCATGGTGTTCTATCATGATGCCTACCCTCACTTGATATAGAAAAAATCATCTTCAAGAGTCTACATAGTAATGAATAAATGATATATCTCCTTGGCGCTAGAAAAATTCCCGATCTAATCCAGATCATATACCATACAAAGTAATTAAATCATGAAATAATTTTCCCCCTTGCTAGTTCGGATGCACATCTCCCTACTTACAGGTTACCCAAAATTCATCTTTCTCCTATGTACTAATTTGCCATCATAATCCATATCATTTTTACCATTATTAGGTACTAATGATTATAACCTTCTTTGGGTAAATAATTTTATACCATCCCATGTCCATTACTAATGATTCTAACCACTTTTGGGCAAATCATTGTGTTTCCATCTATTTGAAGGTTAATGATTATAACCACCTTTGGGAAAATCATTCTCTTTCTTCTACCCAAATGGGGCACATTATCAGTGTGATAATGTTTATAACCACCTTTGGGAAAGCCATTATCTCTATCCACCCAATTGGGGCATGTTTTTATCTAACCAATGATTATAATCACCATTGAACAAATCATTATTTTCCCTTTTGATGATTATAACCACCTTTGGGTAAATTATTCTCTTGTTACCCTCAACCTTTTTCAATGATTATAACCACCTTTTGGAGAAATCATTGCCTTTTTTATCCCACCTATGTTGATGATTATAATTGCCTATGGTAAAATCATCTTGTTTGTCTACCCAACCAGGGTAGCTCCATATGCCACTAATTATAACTGCCTATGGGAAAATTAGTCTTTTCCACCATCATTTCATCTTTCTGATCCACTTATTTTCTCTTTTCAAGGGATCAATTATCAACCCATTTTCCAACCACTCCCTCGAGGGGGAACCTACAGTTCATCCATTATCATTAAATTCGTAATCATACATGACATTTTCATTCTTTGAGAAGACATTACCATGTGTATAGATTGTAATGTATTTATAAATAGGGGAAAACTATATACACCTAAAACTATCCACCAATGGCCTTCGACTGAACTTCAGACCAATTCTTACCTACCATTACAAATTAAGCCTAAGAATCACTAAACATCCTAAATTTTCTTGTGCATTATTCATCAAAGCTCATAATCATGTTGAGACATCTCTAATTGAGGTTTGCTATTGTATTCAATCATAACCTCTCATAGAGTCATCTCTAAGTATCCTACGACATCACAATAGTCAACTTGACCTATGGAGCTATTAAGTGGGGCACATGAACAAATATCAAACATAGAAAATGATAAAATCCTAATAAGAATTAATTAAAAAACTAAACCAAATTAAATGAATAGTTGAATTATCCATATGTAATTAATGAATTACTAAAAAAGTAAATTCAAAAATATGAAATATCTTAGCTTTTCATTTTTACCTTTTGTGCGCTGTCAAGCCTTTGCAAATATCTCAAAATATCTCACCCATGACTATTCATTACAAATCATTAATTCTTGACACCTTTTAAATCTAATAGGGTTATGTTGACTCACTTAGGTTAGGTTTGAACTCATTTCATGTTTAAACTACACTTTAACTTATCTTGAGTTGGGGTTAGTTCCTAAGCCTATAAATACAAGCCATTACATATTGAAAAGAGAGCTTGGAAATTGTAGAGTTATAATTCAAGTTTTATAGCATGATTTATATCAATAGTGTTCTAATGCCAAAATATTTAGCCAAGCCACATCAAGCAAGCATAATCCATATCAAGCCCCAATGTTGCCAAGGAGAAGAGTAAAGAAAACTCCATTGCCAAAGACTCTTTGAGCACAAAATGAGAAAGCCACACAATGAATCATTTGGAGCATTCAAAGAAGGTAAGAGATTTGTTTTTATTTTACATTTTAGTTGTGTTTTCAATTGGTTTTTTTCATTAATCTCCCCATAAGATATAGGCTTTGAGATGTTAACATGTTAGTATATTTTTTCATTATTTTATGGACTAACACTTGATTTAACCTCCTCTCTATTATCAAATTCCTATGATCACACTTTGTATTTGGTCAAAGTAGAATATAATAGTTTGGATATGTTTTAATTTTATAATGAATAATTTAAATTAATTTTATACCATTTTTTGAAATAAAACAAAGGTTAGGAATGGTAATACATGCATCAAATAAAACAAACCATGACATAAGTGTTATACGCATCCAATTAGGCCAGAGTAATCCATTCCAAGACTCAAAAATGTGAGAAAGTGGTACTCTTACAAGGTATACATAGAAAATAAAATCATGTACACTTTTTTGGTACTTTCCTTTAGTGTTAATAGATAATTTTTGATATGGTGTGATAAAAATATATCGATTATATAAGAAAATTTTAAGCCCATATTTTTTATGCACTAGTCAAGAAATACATGTTAGTGTATATTAGGACATAAAATATTGTATTTTACAAAATGAACTTATATTATTTTTAGATGATTTATATAATTATCTATAACTTATTAATAATGAATTTTTTATAAGTTACTTATAAATAAGAATATCATTAGTGATTATCCTCAATATAGGGTTTGTCTACTTGAGTAATATCCCTAAGAATAGAGATTATTCATTCCATAAGAAAAGAAATTAGATAGAAATATTTAGATATTTATCTTGTTCAAATACATCTAGAAAATTTGAGAAATTTAATTTTGAATTTCATGTCATTGAAAATGAAGCTATGATACTCAATTAATAGAGGTTTAAAAATAGGCCAATTATGAGTTCTTTTCCTTTTTTCATTTCAATTGTATTTAATAATAATACACACACACACACACACACACACACACACACACACACACACACACACACACACACACACACACACACACACACACACACACACACACTTGTGTGTGTGTGTATGCTATAAAAAAATATTTATTAATTTTAAAAAGTATTTTATAAAAACAAACCTGTTTTCTAGTTTTTGATTTGAAGGACCAATGTTTTGTAGGTTTGCACACTTTTCTGCAGGTTGGGTCATTTTTTTAATATGATCGCTTAGGGTTTTTATATGTTTATATCACCATAAATTTAATTGTTGTAATGATCCAAGATTGAGTACTAGTGGGATTCAAACACACTAAACTCTTAACATGTGAAATTAAAATGTAGAAAGAGAGAGTCATGTTGAAAGAGAGGAACCAAAAATGAGTAGAATAACTAGCTTTCATGAGAGGTACATAAATAATAATAAGAGAGATAAATTCACCTAATTTTGGATATTATAAAATATTACATTTTCCAAATTAATAATGAGCACCATGTGTTAAATCTAAACATTGGTTACCAAATGGGTAGTGTACGTATACCAACCAAGTTGATTAAAATTTATACTTGTGCATGTGCATATAATATATATCATAATGATGTAATTATTACACCTAAGTGAAATAATTACTACACCTAATCAAGATAAATGTGTAGGAAAAACATAAAATGGAATTAAAAACCTACACTAACACCCCCCCCCCCCCCTTAAGCATAAATTAGCTGGGTAGAATAATTGGGTCATGGAATCAAGACCTGATTAGGTACTTAATTACATAGAATATAGACTTAAAATATTAGAGAGAGTAACCCCATGGTAGTAGATATATATAATAATATAGGACTATGAATCCCCCTAGAAGATGAAGCTAAAACTACCCACACTGTAAGAGGAGCTCACAAATGAAGATACTTATCTCATTAAATGGTTTCATGAAGATATCAACTATCTTCCTTGTATCGTGTAAAAATAGATATTAATGACTTTTCCATGAATCAAATATTGAATGAAGTGCATATGAATATCAATGTACTTACTCCACTAATATTGGACTAGAATCTTACAAATCTAGATGATGCTCTAATTATTGTAGAAGATGATTGTGGGTTTCTTCAAATGGATACCAAAATTAGTAAGAATCCCCTAAATATAAATATATTTAGTAGAAAAATTAAAAATTACTCTATACTCAACCTCAATATATGATAAATTAATAATTATTCACTTCTTTATAGACTAACAAATTAGACAAAACCAAGGGAAAAAATGTATCCTAAATTGGACATGTGATTCTAAATATCACCAACTTAATATGATCTGTGTACCCAACCAAGTCAACATGCATACCTATTCCATAGTGAATCCCAAAATTATGAGTACCTTGAATGTATTAGAGAATATTTTTATCTATCTTCTAATGTAACTTTTGTGGTGTCTATATAGACCTAGAGATCATGCCTACTATATATGAAATGTCAGGTCTAGTGTGAGTCAAATGGATGAGACTACCAATAAAATGTTGATACAAGGTATTTGTTTTCACCAAATATTTCACCTTAGAGATGGTTTTTCAATCATACTATAATATTTGGGCAACATTAGATTACCTCTAGGCTTATGGGTTGCCTATGGTAGAGGTAAACCTCTAGGTTTAAGGGCTAACTCCCTAGATTTATCTTTGCTTGCTTATCACCTACACTACTTGCATGCTTGGTTGAAAAGGGGATAGAATTAACATGAAATTAAACTACTATAATGAGGTGATAAACTAGAATGATATCTACTAGACTACCATACATGTGCACTATGAAATATGATCCACAACACTAGTCTCAAATTCTTTAATTGCTCTAGCATTAATATTTCAAACATGGAGGTGATATGAATTAAACAACTCAAGGTAAGTGAACCAAAGTTTATAATGTAGACACTAAGGCTACTTTTTACACTTAAAGATAGAAAAATACACTTCATGTGACATGTTAAAGTGGAAACTACTTACATCAAACATGGAAGAGTTGAGATAAAGCAAGGATAGATACTAATCACTTGACCTTTCACTATACACCACGTCACACACTTAGATAAGATAGATTTTGAAATAAAAATCAGATTTAAATCATTATTTTAAAGGTAAAATACATTATCAAACTAGTAGGGCTCAGCCATACCAAGCGTGGATCCCCTTACAAAAGCCAAAATGGTTTATATTTATATAGTATATGAGAAGAGAGAAGAATTAGATATCAAAGGTCACAAGAACAAATGCCAAGTGATGAGGAATATTTAAATTCAAGGAGAATGGAGTGTGAAATATACCATGAAGGTCTTCTTGGACAAGTTTCTGTATGAACTATGACAAACTCTCCAAAACTAGCATAGATACCTTCAACTAGCCCTCTTTTAATAGTCTTCATCGCAAAGTATTTCTTGAGCACTTGAAGCTTAAATAAGTAAAGTTGACACATGTGAAATATATTATCAGATTTTGAAACAAGGTGTGATAGTCATCATATGTTCCCCTAACTACTAGCCATCTTTTGGACACTTATTTTCACTGTCTATAGTCATCTATTATCCCTCTTGGCCTCATTTTTCACACTTATTCTCAAAGTGGCCTTTAATTTCTCAACTAGATATATGAAATAGGTGTTATTAAACTTGTTAAATGTCCCTATATCTTTAACTCCATGATTTAGACCTTAAAAATATCCAAGAACAAACCTCTCTTCTTCTCACTAGGTAGTCACTCTTCATTCCACTATTTTTCTACAACTACCTATGGTGAATGGTGTAGTAGAGGTATTTCCATGCCTATATGTGATTATAAATTAAAATGGGTAGTTTTAATAAGTCTCTACATACCTCCCCCAATGATTCTCATTCCTTAGTTCCCTTTTACACCTACAAAACAATCTGAAATGTACAAAAAACCCTATTTTTACCTTGTTTGTACAAGTAGGGTATAGACCAATTGGGTGGGAAGGAGCATGGGAGATTTTTCAACAAATAAAAAAAAAATTCAGGCCAAAATACCCCATCTAATTTCATTTACAATGATATTTTATACATTGGGTCAAAGATAGTGTTTTAGGAGGCTTTTGAACAATTTTGATTCTTATCAATGGTTCATAAAAACCAGACCTTCAACTACAAAACAAATGTTAATAAGACCAATTTTAGGACCATAATAAACCACCCATATCTCCTTAGGGAACCATGTAATTTGTCTATAGAGGTATAAGTGTTTGAAGTTGGCCTATTGATCTCTTCCTTTACATTCTGTGTACCTCTATCCTAGAATTGGGTCAACATGACCAATTTGGTGAAACTTCATGAAAAATTATAGATTTGATAAAAAATTATATCTCCAATTTAAATCTCAAAAGTGGATTAGGAAGTTTTTGTGGTCATTTAAATCAAAGCATAGGCTATTAGGGTATAGGCCTATTTCTAGGCCTAATAGGCTTGACTACATCCAATTACCCATAACCACTCGTGAATGTTTTGTAGTAGTTATGAGTGATTGAAAACATATATCTACCATCATTACAAATATTCACACCTTTATTAAATGATACAATAGTTCTCATTTCATCTATCTCTCATTCACATACTAAACCTGTAATCATATCACTTCTTAGAGTGCCCTCTATTTGAGACAAAATAGAGGGACTATTCCTTATTTTATTGGTAAATATGAGGTTGTGGATGGATTAATTAGGTCTTGGTGGTCATATACACCAAACTTAAATTCTATATTTCTCCTTTAGGGTCCTCAAAATCATAATTATTCAATACATAATTACAAATTTGATGACTATGCAAGGTTAGAAACTTCAGATTGGGTGACAAGTGTGAACTTGTCCTTGCTCTATTTTCCTTCCTCTAAGAATATATGAAGTTAACCTTACCACTGTGGGAGTGGTTTTCACATGCTCAACATCCTATATCTCTGTTAACCATCTCAAGTTACATCTTCCCTTTACTAGAGTTAGTATGTCTACAATAACAAGATGTATGTGTTTATCTTAGTAGAGATTGGAGGTTTCATGTAGGCAAATAAAGTTCATGTTTTGGACATGAAATTCATACCCTAGGTTCATCCTAAAGTCTATGATATCATTTAATAGTTTTGCATTGCTATTACAACATCCAAACTACCTACTCCCAATATACTATCATTCTACAGTCAGACTATAGGTGACATTTTGAGATAAAAGTAACTCTTATAGGTGATCATATTTGTATAACCATTGTGTTTTAACTCCTCCAATTGATCATTGGGTAACTAGTGTCATATATAATCAAATGATTTCAATTTTTCTATAGGCCATACTTTCATTGTGTCATGTTGCATCATAAGACCATTTAGGCCTCAAGAGTACTGTCGATTACATTGAAAGTATATTATGAGAATTTGATTGAGTTGGCAACCTATTTACACAATCCTTCTCATGACCAAACAATCACTCTATTATGTCAAGACATTGTTTTAATCTTGGAATACATGAAATAAACCATTTATGCTAGAACAAACCTCCAATTTGTGATCATAAGATGGCATTAAATATAGACAAAACCTTGTTTCAAAAAAAATAAGGTAAGTTGTACCCAAAAAAAAATTCTTAGCCTATGAACATGGTTCTAGATCTGTATACATATGACAGTCTCACCATTGCCACTTTGATGTTTTATATGCTCTTAAACCTCAATGGTTTCTCACATGAGCTCAAACACTTGTATTTCAACATTCCCTTATCCTATGTTGATTTCACTTACACCATTGATGGAGTGGCCTGTAGGTGCTACTACATGATATAAGACTGTGTGTAGTAAATTGGCTCTACAACCAATATTAACCCTCTTTAAATAGTTAAAACTATTTTTTCACACTTTGAGAGTGCCCTTAACACATTTAATCCTTCTTATCCCATCATCATGACTGCTCAAAGATCCTTTTCACTTGCTTATGGGTGATAATCACAAAGAAACTTGACTATGTTTATGTATTGGTCTCTTTACTCCATGTAGAAAAATCTTGAGACCAAACCTTAAAATTAAAACTGATCACCATGTAATGTGAGAGTGGAAAAAACATGTATCCTTTGGTCTAATATCACTATAGAAGAGACAAAATTTTACAATAGGTGAAAAATAGTTTACAACTTCAATGGTGTTCTTAGCTGAAAAAATGAGATAGTATTGCTCATCAGTTCACCTTCAGACATACAATCAAGAATAAAAACATTTTGAAGAGTAATATCATGTTTCTCAATATCATGTATACAACTTAAATTGCATAGAACAATACAAATAGAGAAGAAACTTGAAGGCTATGGGGATGAGCAAGGAAAAAAGAGTCACTATCACTCTTAACAATGGTTCATAGAGCATGGTATACCAAAAATAAAACTATTTACATTTATTTATATTATACAAATATTATAATCACCCACCAATTTCAATGGTTTTGACTTAACTCCTCTTGGTCGTACCAAGTAGAGATCAGTTGACTATTTTAGCTTGCAAAGGAGAGAGATAGGAAAGATAGGATATATTTTTTACATTTTTGGATCTATCAAAGCTTCTCAATAATGTAATTGAGTTTTGGGGAATTTTAGAGTCACTTTGTAAGTCTTCCCGTGTTCCATATCTACTATACAAGCTGTACAACTGCCCAAAACCACATGAAACTACCACTTTCTAATTGATCTTCTTGTTCTGATGTTACACCTGCATTTTGTCAATTTTAAAATAGTTCCTCTAACATATTATAGAATGGATAATATTTAATATTATATTGACACCTTTAATTCCATATATAATTTGTACATGATCAATAAATGATTCAAAATGTGACCCCTAGATGACATATAACAAACTATAGACAAATATGACAAGGATAAACATATGTTTGACCTTATTAAGGACCATGAGATACATTTTACATCCTATAAGAACCATATAACAAATTTGAATATATTGGGGGTTAACCTAATTTTAATTATGGTCAAATTAGTCAATAGTAGCATTAACCAATAGAGAATACCACTTAGCGTCAAGATTGATCGTATAAATAAATGGATTGAGAGTTGGCTTATAGTGAACCATGTGAAGCTTTATGAGAAAATCAAAATCAAAATTATATTATGAAATGGTCATCCCTAAGTTATAATATGAAATACCAATCCCAATGAAATAGTGAAATAAGCCCAAGTTAGTCAAGGGGAACTTATCATGCAAAGTAATTTTCACTATTATAATGGAGGACTAAGAACTCCCTATGATTAATAAGTCATCAAAATATAGAACCAAAATTATAAGTGAGTTATCCTACAAAAAATGTAAAACTTTGGATTAGAATGGAATCTATTTAATAAAACTATGATAAGGAAGGAATCCATCTTGGCATAACAATCTTGAGGGGCCTATTTGAGGCCATAAATAGATTTCTAAAGTCTACATACTAAGGAATAATCATGCACACAACTGTTGATGTACTTATTGTGCTCCGTATGTAACTAGGGAATGGGGGGGGGGAAGTCATGAACTCAATTTTAATTCTTGTAAGTCTAGGGGTGTGAGTTTTTAACATAACTACTACTAGAAATAACACAAATAGTAGAGATATGGTCACCACTTAGAAATCTATAAGTAAACCCTACTGCAAGGACAATAGATGTTACATAGTGACACTTTATTCTTGCTAATATTTGTGATATTATTAAAATATTTTTAAATTATTTACCAAAATATAAAAACACAATGAATATTTAAATAATGAGCTAAGCTAAAGTGATTCATGGGTAGATCCAAAGGTAAGGTAGGGTAAGGTAGAAAAGAAGGTTTGCTTAAGATGATCAAAGGTGCCAATTCATCCAACTTATATGACAAAAATAAATAAAACTAATGTTTACCAACTCTATCATAATTCTCAAATATAAATAAATGTATTTGAAGCTTTTTAGGAATGGAAATTCATATATATAAAAGCATACATTGCAAAAAAGTTACTCACTCATAGTAAATTACATAAGTACATTTAGTTGCTAATGAGATGAAAATAGAGAAAATATACTAACAAATTTGTTAGCCTAGCATTAAAATCAAACTAAAAGATGTATATATTAATTTTATTTCCCAATTAGCTTGCAAAAATAAAATATTAGCATGTAAAAGTGTGAGAAATAGAAACTATAGAATATACAATCAAGTAATTCAGACAATCTCTCAAATTCTTGGCTCTTTTGTATTATTCATATAATAATTGTTCCTGATTAAAATGAGGGGGATTACCCCTATTTATAGGCTTAAAAATTACATATAAAAGTTTAATTTGGCCCATAAAAGGTTCCCAAATACAACCAAGTGTTTAAAAAGCTATGCATTATAATGGAATATTCTTAATTCAAATTTACAAAATGTAATGGAATATTCCCTAAGGTCCTGGAGGAGGCTACTAGCTGGATTATTAATTTTTCCTTTGTTTCTTATCTACCTCTTCTTTCATCCAAAATTATCTGAATACCAATTAATATTGATCAATTTGGTTAAAGTCTAGGATCATTGGCTGGAACAAGTCAGGTGTCTCTTGAATGAGCCTACCATGCTCTATGAGCACTAGCCTCTTCCATGGCATTTGCTTTCTCTAGCCTCTAGTTGGAAAAATCCATAATAATAATTACCTCAATAGTTGTCTTTTTATTTGCAATGTCCTAATAGAACTTGGAAATAGACACCTTCATCTAGGCCCTAAACTCTTGATCATCCATGAAGGTGCCATCAGGTTTGGTCACCCTTGTGACTATGGCATCCTTAGTAAGAGGGCAATCTTGAATTTAATATTTTCCAAAGATGTAGTTTCATCCTTGATCTAATCTATTAACCTCTTCAATATCCTTCTCCTATTCATCAAGATGGTCTATGCATGAATGATATATTTAAGTGGTAGCACCTTGAGGTTAGGGAACTTGTTGCTTCTTTAAACTCTACCCAATTTTTATAACTTGGCATTATAAAGTGCAATCTTTTGGTAAAATTTAGTGACTGCATTGAATTGCAGGGTCCCATCTTCCTATCTCCTCTTCATGACTTTATATTTATTAAAGACATTAATAACTTCATTGATTATTTGAATTGTAGTGCCTTATGGCATAATAAGTAGTGCTTGTTCCTTTAGTTTTATCAACTCTTGATACATTCCATTCATCAAGGTTATTATGGACTCTTCCTAGGCCTAAACTATAGACATAGGGTCCTCTACATATTCCTCCACCTCACTAGGGAAATCCTTTATCTTCCTTATCAAATTCAAGAGGTAATATTCACTCTTATGGACCACTGAGTTAGATTGTGGTTGCTCAACGTGTCTCCTCACCACCCTCTTCATTATACATATGGTAGCATCAAACCTCATCCCAATTTGAGGTGTAGAGAGGATTACTTGAGGCCTCTCTTTCTTGGATACTTGTATGATGTCTCTAACCCAATTTTGGGTAGTATTAGGTGTTGGATATGTTGGAGGTATATACAATAGAGGTGCCTAGGTAGTGGAAGATGCTACAACTATAACAAGGATATACAAGTTCATTGGGTCTATTTTCCCAAGTGTGCTAGATAGATAATTTGTAGGGCGAAGGCACACTCACCTTACAAATTGTAGTGATATGGAGTGTATTTTGAAGAGGGAATAATTTTGAGATGGGCCTTAATGGTGTAGTACATGTAGGGAAGCCAATGGCAAGTGATGCACTAGTAGTGGTTTCCTGGGAAGAAGTGAAACCTACAGCCTGACTAGCACTAGTGCTTTGAGAGCTTGATAAAGTTGAAATATTGGTAGTGGAATGGGAAATGAAGTGGGGAATGGTGAATTTGAAGGAAGTAATACTTTAGCTTATGCTAGTATCCATCGAGGATTGGGTAATAGTAATTGTAGTTGTTGATGACATTGGAGCCAATGGGGAAGCAATGGTAGGGGGAGAAAAAGTGGAAGCAGAAGCATAAACAGAAGCAATTGAAATTGGGAAAGAATAAAATGGGAAATTACTTACATAATGAAATTGAGGTTTTGATGTAGGTACTATTTCCCCTCTCATAGTAGTCTTAGGCTCCTTCTTCCTCTTTTAGACTCTTTTGATGTTCTTACTAGCTAGTGCTTGTAATTATTCCATTAATATCTCAATACCTTCTTGCAATTATTCAATGTCAATGACATCAAGGTTAGGCTAACTTAGGTTCTCTAGGGAAGCTCCCATAGTAGATGTAGAGATGAATGTAGGACCTTAAGAGGGGTTAGGGTGGCTGCTTGATCCTCCTTGCTCAAAGTTTGGAGGTTATCTCTTATTGCTTGAAGTGGGAAAAATCAGAGGTTTGTATGGTCTATTCTTAATGAGATGAATGTTTTCTTCTTCCTCTTCTTTTTTCTCCTCATAATCCACATAGAACATGATATCATGAGTTGGTGGTGGTCATGACTTTATGATGTCTTCCTCTCTATCTAGCCTCATTTCTAACTCAAATTTTTCCTTGTAACGTTCTTGAAGACCACCTTATCATTCCTCACATCCCTATATATCCAATAATAGACTTTCTCTTGATGCTTATACTCCATTGATATATCATTTTTTAACTTGAAAAGGTGTTCGATAGTGACATTGTTTTGGTCTCACACCCTAAAGTCATCTTTATGCAATAGGTAAGAATCCCTATGCCTAGTAGCCATAATGATGTCATGACATTTTGTGATTCTATTCCTCCCCAATTTATATGGAAATTTTTTGAGGACTATCTTCTTATTCTTAAAGATACCATTAACTCCATGTAGGAGTTGATAGTCCATCTTTTCCTCAACCAATTTCATTATCACATACCTCAGTAATATGAGAGGATCCACCATCACTCCTACTATAATTACTATGTAATCTAGGTACAACCAGTATCTACCCATGTCCATTAGAGATTTTCTAACCTCTTGGGGAACCCTCAACATCTTAAACTTAGTGATTGATTTATAAACAACTGGGTAGAAGTCTTCTACAATTATTCTAATGTTGGTCCTAAACTATTAAATGTGCCTTGCTGAGAAAAGTTGGGGCAAAACATCCTGTCACTCAAGGGACCATTAATTATAACCCAATTATGTAATTATGTAGATAAAATTTAGTAATTAACTCATCATGAAGAATAGGGAACCATTATAGAAAGTTTCATTTATTGTATATATTGGGTTATTGATGATGATTTCCACAAGTGGGGGAATCTGTTGATCCTTTCAGATGATCTATAACATCAGAAGGGTCTTTATATCCACATAGCCAATATGTGGGTTACCAAATATTATATTTAGTAGGGCTAAGCCAATCCTAACTCCTTTTATAAATTTATGAATAGGCAAGTTCCCTTGGTCATCCATGAAGACATCTCTATTTGGGTTAGTCACCCATGTTACCAAGACCTTTGGGGATTGCAACTTGTACTAGTTATCAATGATGGCATAATTATAGTCAATATATGGGGAGGAAAGGTCATAATGTTTATTAAAATTTGGACCTATGATGAAGGTGATGGGGAGCCTTTTAGACATTGGTTTAAGCAACCCATCTTCATACCTCGACCTCCTGAAGATACCATGAACTAGGTCAACGTATGATATGACCTCTAGTTTGGTTGTGGCCTTGTAGAGACTAGATGCATTGATGGCCAAGATATATGAAGTTAGTTGAATTATATGAGGCATTATCTTGACCTCATCAACTAGCCTATCTACTTCTATATTGAAGTAAATGCTATTGTGATGCATGTCCCCTGATGTTATTGCCTCAGGAATGAATATGGTGTCCTTGAAAATAATTGAATGACCATATTGAAGTAAGAAGTCATCATTTTTGAAAGAAATTTTCTTACCTAGAGTGGAAGGACCTACTTTTTCCATATATACAATACTCTCAGTAGAAATTAACATCCTTTCCATTATCCTTTTGCAACTTTTAAGCTCTAATAATGGTGGCCAAGGTGCAATATGTGAATAGCTCAAGCTTTGTCATACTAGGATAATGAAAATAGTAGAGATCAAACATGTATAGCTTCAAATACAAATATTAATAGGTTATTTGAGTAACCTTTTGAAATATCTCTTTGATAAATATAATGTAGATGGTGATTCTAGTTCATGTCATATTAATGGTGAGATTATCAACTTTGCATATGTTTGGAACAAATTTGAGCTATTGATTTTGGCATTTAGTTGGATTATAATTAAAATTTAGTTCTAGTTTGAATTTTATCCATGATAAATTTTAGCTTTAAAGCTAAGGATTTCCACTTTTTGACATGTGGCTACCACCTTGGATCCATCTAGGCATTTGCATGGCCTAAATATGATTAGGGTGCCTAGCTGGCTTGAAATCTAGACATGTGGAACCTTTTGATTACCTCATGAGATCTTGAAATGTAACTTAGTGATGATTCATTTATATTCTACCATATGACATCTTTAATTTATGAAGAACTTCCAAGTGATGACTTTTAGTTTTGGTTGGTCATGGGAGCACCGTGCATTGCTTTCATTGCAAATTCAATCTTTTCTTTGCCAAGTGGCTCTCTTGAAAGGCAATCATAACTTTGCCTAACAAGTATCACCTTTAAAAGGATTTTGGACAACTATCAATAACTTAGTGCTAATCATGTAGCTCAATTAGAATCATGTGTCATTCTGAAGGTGATCTTATGGATCTTAGAATTTAGCTTCATGGGCATGAAATGTGACATCCTCATGAGAGACCAAAAGGTACATGCATCACTTTAATGGTCTTTTGTTTATTCTTCTTCCAAATGTCATCTTCAAAAGGCACCTTAGATAGTTATATACCATTGAGTCTTGATTAGATGGCTCATGTATAACCATTTGTCTACCTTATGAGCTTTTATGAGCTTTAAATGGATACAATGTGGTGTGGACACATGATGACCTTGAATGAATACTTGGGGGACATGTGTCACCTCATAAGGCTGCTCAATTTTAGTTGGTCACTCTTGAGACATGTGGCAACATCTCATGGGATTTTATATTATATTAGGGTGCATGGGGATGTGTGGTAGCTCAGATTGAAGGGGATCACTCATGGAGGCTAATATCTTGACATATAGTCCTAGAATTTGAATTCTAATGGCTAGTTTCTTCATGAGCTCCCTAAATGATGCCATATAGCTCATGGACTTAGTAGATCTACTCTAGGTGTTTTGTGTAAGACGTGATGAATATTTATGGTATTATGAGGCCTGATAAGGTTGACACCTATCCCTCTTAATTTGTAGTCCAAAATTCGATGCCCATAAAGCATCATAAACCATAGCTTTAATTTAACATCCTACAAGGTCAAGCAGGAAACTAAGTTAGCTTTTTGAAGTCATCATAGCCCATCTTAAATAGATTTAAACCATTTTAAAGTAAAAATTTTACAAGTAAATGCCTTAAACAAAATATAATTTAAGGTCAAATAAAACTTGGTGAAGCATGCTAAATTTATGTATATTTAGAAATCTCGACCATGCTTTCTTGTTGAAATCCCATCTGCACATTATTGAATCATCAATGGTTAATAATTCATCATTGAATAAAAATTGAAGAAAACATGCAATAACCTCAGTATTTCTAAGTATCAATCATTATTACAAAATGAATGATTAACCATAGATTGTAGAAGCACAAGTGTTGGTAAATTAAATCCAATCCATGTAGCAATGGGATGATTTAACATGTTTAACATCTTCGGCACTTTTGAGATTTGAATTAAAGAGGGTCCCCATTCTAGGAATAAGGGGTAGTTGATCATTAACAACAACCAAATGGTTGATCTATATATGTATGTATGTATGTATACTCCTCAAGGTCAATATGAATAAATGCACCCTTCATATACTTCTAATGAACCTCCCAATAATGAGCTACAAAAATGGCAATATTGATTCAGATAGAGTTCATTTTTTCAACTCATACATAGGTCTCAATATAGTCAATGCTAAGAACCTTTAAAAAAAATTCCACTAGTGGTTATTTATACTTATCTATTGACCCATATTATAAAAAATTGTTCAATATATCTATCTACATCAAACAAGATTATTTCCCTTGGGAAAGGAATTGAATTCCAAGTGTGGTTCCTAATCAAGGAATTATACTCCTCATGCATTTGTATCCCTCTCAAGGGTGATAAATGCCTCAAAAAAAGGATACAGATTAGAAGAAGAATCAATGAAGACATGTGGGAAACCTTATAAATATGAGTATATTTTATTGGAATCTGATGGATCCTTAACCCAATCACCTACACCCTATAGTGTATGTCTAGCCCGAAGAGGATGTGAAGTTAGAGATTTTAGAGGATGTTAGGAAAAATATACTTTCCTACATGTACAAGTAAATAAAATGTAGAAATAAAACAAGATAAAAAAATAGAAAACAAGAGAGACAAACCATTACATAAGATATACATAGAAACCCTACTAAACTAGATATGTAAAAACCATGGGGCAAAGACAACATTCAAAATTCATATTTCCATTAGCAACTCTCTTCTACAATAGTTCCTCTCAACAAATCCTTTATAGTGCTTAAACTCACTTAGGTGAACCAAGTTTGAAACTAAGCCTTATAGGATCCAATGTCTCACATCATGATGATAATACCATAGCATCCAAGGGAGCTCAAATCTTCTACATCTTTCTCTAGGAGATAAGCTAACAAGCCTCCAAGCTCCATCTCTAAGGATCCATTCAATGCTTCTATTACACTAGGTGAGCCATGATCTCTAAGCCTTATAGGTTCTAACCACCTAAGCATGATGATGCTTACAACCCAAGAATCAAGTGAGTTACAATTACAAACCTTATAAACTCCAACATTCTATCATGCAAGTTCAAACTTGCAAGGATCCAAGTGATCCACTAAATGGATAATCAAAATACAAAGAGGAGTAATGCATTTATAACATTTTTACAACATGAGAGAGAGAGGGGGGGGAGAATGAATAGTAGCCCAAATAAATTTGACCCACACATGAGTGGGGGTGTCATGTGATCTCTATAATGTTTGTCACCATGTTCAAAAGTCTTCAAAGAATCTTCACTTTATACAAGAACATATATCACCTCCATGTGGCTCCAAAACTTACTCCCCACTTCCACAAGTGATTGAAAACACTCAATGATGTTCTTCTTATCTTCATCTCTAAGGGTCAACAACGTGAATACTCCAATTTAGATAAGATCCACACCACCCCATGTGACTCCAATAATTATGCCTCACTCACACATATGAGGATAATTTGTAATAGTGCTCTTCTTATCTTCTTATTCCATGTGACCACACAAGTCTAAAATGTGTTATAATCACCTTTTGACTTTCTCTACACATGTGAATTATGGGTCCCCTTACATATTCAATCCATGCATGAAAATTTGCATTTTTCACCATGTGACAACCCACATGTGACCCACTAAGGATAAAACCCATGTCCTCTAGTGGAGTACTATGCCCCACACCTATCACATCATCATGATCATACTTGGGACCCACCATAGACCCCACTACCATATCACCTTTCTGCCACATCACTTGCATGCCATGTCACTTGCATGCCACATCATTTTCACACCCACATGCCATGTCACTATGAATATTACTTGTGAATAGTGGCCTATGAATATTGGTTTCACACACAATAATCTCCCACTTGAAGTCATAGACATAAGAATTTCAAACACCTATGTCTTCTTCCAACTGGCTACCACCTAGATGTTATTGATGTCAATACCCACTGTTGCTCCAAAATAACAAGCCCATTAGAAGTTTTATGTACTAAAAACTTCTCTACTTAGACTAGGTTTATCAACATCTACTTCTCCATAGTAGTTTTGTAGCAACTTGAAGTGACTCCCACTTCACCATAGACCCATCCTTCTTAAGGATTCTTCCATGAACCACTCATAGATCCCACTGCTTGGAATTATTTGGTTTAGTGAACACCATGGATTCATTGAGGCTTTGTAATCCTAATGAAGATAATACACATGACAACCATGTCTTCTCCTCCTCTTTCCTAAGCCACTCTGGAAGATAACTTTAAATATTGTAAGAAGTGGGATACTTAACTTTCATACTTTATGTCCATTATGCATCTCCATCCTTGGTTTTATCCTTCATCTCCTCCTAGTCACCTGAGCCATCTCACCATTGATCATGTTGGGGCCTACAACTAACATGCCATTTACACATAACATATACCTCTACTAAACCATGGATCTTCATGAAGGTAATCTTATACCACATCATCATGCTTGTTAAAACTCATACAATCTTCAATTATGAAAACTAACAACTCTTCACCTCATCCTCATAGCCTCCTAGCTACTCCATCTCATCATGATATCACCATGTAGGAATGATTATTTCTATCTTGCTACTCCAAAAAATAATAAGTGCACACCAAAATCTTGACATTAGTTATCAATAGTAGATAATAATCATAGAAGTCAACACATTACTCCTACATGTGTATCATATTACTACCCACCTCGATCAACATGGTACCCATCCTTAGTTCTTGGGAAGTCATTGCACTACTTAGTACATCACTGTAGCTAATGACTTTTTGATCCCCAAAGATATAGTGAAGTTTCATCCTACTCTACCACATGTCACACATACATGGTCTTCTCCTTGCATGGAACCTCAGGTATCTTGTTATTCTCCATCCATCCTACACTACTTCAAATAATAAGAGAGAAAAACACATAGAAGTCAATACCTAACTTCTACATGTATCAAACCACTACCCACCATGCTCAACATGGTAATTATCCTTAGTTATTAGGAAGTCATAAAACTACTCAGTGCATCACTGCACCTACTAGGTTTTCAATCCCCAAATATACAATCAAATTTCATCCTTCTCTATCGCATGCCAAACACACATCCTTCTCCTTCCATGGAACCTCAAGCCATATTTGTTCTTCTCCATTAATTTTTAAAACAAGTACAAATTTAGGTTTCTTGTACCCCCTCATCTACATGGAATTTCATCACATCTCTGCTAACATATTGTGGTAGTAGGATCCCATAATTTCTATCCCTTCTCTAGCCAAGAAAATCCATCTACACCAATAGAGTCCAGCTTATTCCTCAAGCTATATGGTTGCTTAGTAAATAGGAACATTATTGGTGTTGATCCATATATCAAAGATTCTTCATCTTCTCCTCCATTTCTCCATCTACATATTCATATTACATAGAGATAAATATGTATCATGCAAATATTTTTATTATTTTCTTTTTTTGTTTCATATCTTGGTTTGTCTACTTGTAGCTCACACTTGCATAAAACTAGCCAAACAACCATGGCTATGATACCAAATGTTAGGAAAAATATACATTACTACATGTGCAATTAAATCAAATGTGGAAATAAAAAAAGATACAAAAATATGAAACAAGAGATATAAACCATTACACAAGATATATGTAAAAACCCTACTAAACTAGCTAGGGAAAAACCATGGGGAAAAGGTAGTATCTAGACTTCATATTTCCATTATAAACTCTCTTCTATAATAGCTCTTATTAGAAACTCCTTTCTAGTGATTATAAGCACTTAGGTGAACCAAGCTTGCAACCAAGCCTTATAGGCTCCAACCTCCAACATCATGAAGCTAATAACATAACATCCAAGGGAGATCAAAGCTTCTACCTCTTTCTACATGATTTGAGATAACAAGCTTCCAAGCTCCATCTCTAAGTATTCATTCCTTGATTCTAATACACTAGGTGAGCCATGCTCTCTAATCCTTATAGGCTCTAACCAGTTAAGAATGATGATGCTTATAACCAAAACATTCTAGATGAGTTAGGCTTATAAGCCTTCAAAAATCCAACCTTCTATCATGCAAGTTCAAACTTACAAGGATCAAAGTGATCCATTAAATGGATAATCAAAATACAAAGATGAGTAATGCATTTATATAATGTTACAACATGAGATAGAGGGGGGGGAGAGAATGAATAGTATCCCAAAGAAATTCAACCCACACAAGTGGGGGTGTCATGTGATCTCCATAATGTTTATCACCATGTGAAAAAGTCTTCAAATCATCTTAACTTTATATAAGAACATGTGACACCTCCATGCGGCTCCAAAATTTGTTCCCCACTTCCACAAATGAGTCCAAACAATCAATAGTATTATTCTTGTATTCATATCCAAGGGTCGACAAAAGTGGTTGCTCCACTTTAGATAAGATCCAAGGCACCCATTATGACTCCAAGAATTGTTCCCCACTCACACATGTGAGGATACTTTGCAATAGTGCTCTTCTTGTCTTCTTATTCCATGTGACCACACAAGTCCAAAAGGTGTTACAATCACCTTTTGACTTTATCTACATATGTGAATCATGGGTCCCCTTACAAATTTGATCTATACATGAAATTTTGTCTTTTTCACCATGTGACATCCCACATGTAACTCACTAAGGACAAAACCCATGTCCTCTAGTGGAGTACTGCACCCCATACCTGTCACATCATCATGTTCACACTTGGGACCCACCATGAGCCCCAATGCCATATTATATTCCTACCACATGGCCTACATGCCATGTCACTTACATGCCACATCATCTGCACACCTTCATCCCACATCACTTGCATACCATCTCACCATGAATAATGACTGTGATGAGTGCCCATGAATAGTGATATATGAATAGTGGATTCACACCTAATAAGAGGAGATTAATCAACTTATTAAAAGTGATAAGGATATGAAAGAGATAAATAACCATTACTAATCACATCATCTAAATTGGAATAAGAATCCTCATGATCAAAAATATACTTAGGGTGATCTAAATCATTAGAACTATCATCAAAATACAATTAGTCTAAGCAAGAGGGGTAAGTGTCAAGTGTGTAGTTTGAGTTACCCTCCTAAAAATAAACACTCCTTTCAATAAAAAACTCATGGTGGTAGGATGAATAAGTTTGTATGCCTTAACAACATAAGGATACCCAATGGAGATGCAAGTCCTACTCTGTGGATCCATTGCCATATGTTTCTTCTTAGGAATGTGGGACATAGTTGGAGATCCAAAAATTATGAAGTTATTAACTATGGGTTTTGAAATGCTCCAAGCATAAAAAGGAGTGATTCATTTCAAGGTCTGATGAGGAACATGGTTTTAGATGCAACATGCTAACTTTATAGTTTCTACCCAGTACTGAGGTGAAAGATATTTGGAGTGTATCATATAGTTTTTCATTTCCTTCAAGGACATATTATTGTGTTTTAACATACCATTTTGCTGAGGACTATATGAAATTATACATTGTAAAATAATCCCATGTAAATTTAATAATTGTTCAAAATTATGATTGAAATACTCACCACCATTTTTATATGCAAAATCCTAATGGTTTTCCCTAACTATTTTTCCATGAAAGCCTTGAAGTCTTGAAAAAGATAAAATACCATATAATTTTATTGAATAAATTACACCCAAGTATACCTCGAAATTCATCAATGAAGGTAAGATTATATCTGGTCCTACTAAATCAAGGCTTTGGAAATACCCTAGAAATATCATTATGAACTATCTCTAAAACTTGTGTAGCTCTCCATGATTTACCTTTGTCAAAAAAAAAATTAGTATGTTTACCAATTATACAACCTTGGTGAACATCATCATAAAAATGGACACAAGGAAATGTTGTAACCATATCATGAAGATTGAGGTTCTCCACGTAGTAATAGTTAAGATGGAAAAATCTCCCATGTCATAACTTACTCACCTCATCAGAGTAAGGGAGTAATGAAGTAGAAGGGTGACCAGGATAAAAGTGTGGGAAGGTGTAAAACCATGAATAGTGATCTAATTTTTAAAATTACATTGTAGAATAATTGTGTAACTCCTTAATAACCACATAATCTAGTGTAAATTCAAATCTCTTGCCTAAACCAACATGAGTGATATGATAGATAGATAGGATATTAGTTGATAGTGAGGGAACATATAAAACATCTTTGAATGTTCCATCACTCACTTCAACAAACCCTCTCCCACAAACATCTATTTAAGTGTCATCACCCATCAAAATAGAAGGCATAAAACATGGCTCTAAGGATGATAAAATGTCCTATGATGAAGTCATGTCATTTAAATAACCATAATAAATTACCCATGTAGAAGGATGGATGAAAATATAATAAGGTCCTTGTCCTTTCATGTCCCATTAAAACTATATTTTCCTTAGAGTACTCCTGAGTTGATGAAATTTGTTTAACAGAATCAGGGACACTTAGGTTATTTTTCTTAAGAAATTATGTTAGGTGATATATCTTTTTATTCATACATTTATGTTCATAATTAATAGTTATCTTAAAATATGTAAATTTGGCCTTCTATTTCTTAGGTTTGGCATGTGAAGAGAAGGTTTAAATTGTTGCTTTGGAAGTAGCATTAGTTTTCTAACCATTCTTTTGCTTATTAAATTTTTTGTTTTGTTTCTTATCCTTACTATTTATAGCCTTCTATTTTCATGACTAACAATAAGGGCATGAGACTTAGAGGACTTCAATTTAATCATCTAAATAAGCTTATTCTGTTTAATATTCAAGGATGTATAAAAATCATCCAATGATGACATGGTCCATGTAGCTCATATTGGTATGAAAGGTAGAAACAAAAATAGAATAGTGAAGACCTAACTTAGCAATAATTGAAAGGATCAATTATTCATCCTTTTTCCCTATGCCACATAATTTTAGATACAATCCAAGTGACTTGAATTTATCAAATAAGTCATGTATTATGTTAAATTATCCTAGAGTCAAATTAATGAGCTTATTTTCCAGCTCATGACCCCTCATTACATCCTGATTCCCAAAGAATTGTTCCAAAATAGTCCATTATTCATTAGGTGATTTTTTAGATTTAATGTGAATAAGTTGGGAGCTAATGAAAAACATAGTATACCATAGGTCTCACCACATTATTTTAACCACTTAGCCTTTTCTTCACCTAGTGTTGGTTTAGTTTCATTACCCATTATAATTCTATGCAAACCCTTACTCCTCAAAAAGATTTGTACTTGGTTTTCCACTCATGATAGTTATATGGTGTGAGGAGTGGAACCAAATAATGATCCATAGTGTAGTAAAATAAATATTTGTAGAAATTAAAGTGTAAGAGAGGACAGAAGGAAAAATACAACCACCTAATTTGATGGTCTCATACCATGGTCAATATTATAGTAATTTCTAGGTTTTTCACAATTCCAAACTCAATATCACAATTTTTTTTCTAAAAAACACACCAACTAATAAATGACCTATAAAACCACTTACATAAATACCTTTTTCCTTATTCTTTTCTAATTATCTAGATCATCAAATCAAGTGGGAGAACAATATACTCAGAGAATAAAGGATATGTATTATGCGAGATCGAGTACTTAAGATTATAAAATAAACAAAAAAAGTGGTGTTCAAATACAAAAACCTATTTAGATACCATATTATAATGATCCAAGATCGAGGACTGGTGGGTTTCAAACATAGTGAACTCATAACGTGTAAAATAGAAATGTAGAAAGAGAGAGTATTATTTCAAGAGAGGAATCAAACATTTGCATAATAACTAGTTTGTATTCAAAATCCATAGAGAATATTTGAGGAGAGGCATATAAATAGGTAAAAGAGAGGCCTAAATATAACTACATTTAGCAATGTAAAAATGGGTCAATTTCTAAATAAATAATGAGCACCATGTGCTAAATGTTAACATCAATTACCAAATGAATAGTCCAGGCACACCTTTCAAGTTGAATAAAATTTTAAAATGTGCATGTGCATCTCGTATCTATCCTAATGACCTCATAATTACACGTAATAAATCTAAATACATATGTAGGAAAAACCATAAAATAGAATAAAAACCTACACTAACATTGATAGGGCATATCTTAGTCATTTCATAGTATTTTTGAGTAATTTATTTTTTCACTAAGGCTAAATTTTCAAGTGCTTCAAAATGATATGTATCAGGTTTGAATAATTTTGTTATCATTCTTTTTATTTATAGGATTTCAGATGTAACTTGGATTTTTCATGCTTCAATCTATGCTAATTTTCATGTACTAAAAAATTTCATTGTTATTTTTTTAAACTTCATATTTATTTATGAATGTTGACGTGTATTAAAATTTTTATTTATTGTCAGATATAATATTTTCCACTATTGTTAATTATTTTACAATTTTAGGCATTTTCCAATCAATATGTGATACCTCTACACATATTTGAGACATATTGCTATGTCAACTTGTTCGGACCTATATTGAGTATGTTTTTAATCAAGACCATGCTATTGGACAAATTTGAAAAATAATTAATTATAATATTTGGAAAATGATTTTTTCTTATCATACCTTGATCATCTAAGATATATTGTTACATACCTAAGTGTGTCATTTTATGTTTAAAATCTATAGGTTTGGAGATATCCTCTTAATCAATGCCACTTCTTTATTTAATTGTAAGTTACAATTACTTGATATCCATAAGGGCCTTAATATTATTTTTAGTTAATTAACATCTAACTAATGGGGTCTATGGCATATAAATTTACTACACCCATTTTGACACACTTAGACATTATAGATTGCATGAAGTATAATTTACGAAGCATGATCTAAAAAAGTAGTCATTAAAATGACCATTTGTATTTTATTCTACTTATCATACATGCATAAAAAACATGGCCTAGTCTATAAGACATATATCAATTTTTTGCCACTGGCTCATTTTCCCTAAGTTTATCTTGGTGGTAGTTGGGGGGGGGGGGGGGATGATGTTTAAGTACACATTATATGTACAACATATTTTTAAAGATTTCTTAGGATATTGTATCATCATCAATCCTCTCAATTTATAGATTGTTTCTAAAGGGAGATGTTAGTTTTTATTCTCTAAGATGATCTTGTAATTATATTCTTCACATATAATACACACATTATGTGTACAACCTTATCCATTAATTATTTATAATAAATTATATAAAATTCACTTATAAATAAAAATATGTTTAGTAGTTATCCTAAAAATAGGTTATGTTTAGTTTGAGCTAATATTCTTAAAGATATATATTCCTTCATAGTCTAAACCTCCTCACTTATCTATATAGGAATCTGGAAGTCAAGGGTGAAGGTCATTATTTTATTTATTATTATTCATGTAAGGAGGGGCATTGTCCCTCTTACACATCTATGTTTAATATATTGGTAGTCATTATACCTTGATCATATGTGTGTCTATGTTTCTTTAATTATTTATACCTTAATGGAAATACATTTGTGGGTGATAATGTTGAATTTGCTTCTTCACAAATATTAGAATTTATACAATATCCGTTCCTCATGGTCCCTCGACCATATTATAATAATAAAAACATATTATTATCTCCTTTATATGGGTTTGATGCTATAAAATAAGATAATTTTAAGGTAAAATGACCTTTCATCCTTTACATTGGGTATTGTTATGCTATCAATGTGGTAGCATTAATTGTGGGTGGAGGAATTCCTACTTTATTAATAGAGAATATTTGTATGCAATGTCTAATCAAAGTTTAAATTTATGTTTTTATGTAAATGTTTTCATGAAAACAATGGATCAATATGATAAACTATGCACTTTTATCATGTGGGAGGCCAATATCTCTCAAATTGGCGAGGTTCATGTGTCGACTAATGCACTATGTGGGTTGAGACTATGAGTTATATGGGATTGTGTGAGTGTTTAAATAATGAAATTATAAATACAAGATAACTTATAATTATAACATGTCTAAGCTGACTAGTATAGAATGGAAGTGAATCCAGGTAAGTTATTGTCTAATTGTGCTTTTTGATGTAAATATACTTCAAAAAAGAGTGATTTTTTGAGGCATATGCATCCATCCTTTAGAAATTTAGAGGTTGAACATAAGTAAGAGTGTTATTCAAACATAAAATAAGACTTTCATGCATTGTGCAAGGCTTCCATAATT